>JACXGK010000513.1:25340-105425 GCA_016801125.1 Novumbra hubbsi
TCATGTCTGGAGGAAACCAGGTCAACACAGCTCATCACCTGGCCAATAGCATCCCTACAGTGAAGCATGGTGGGGGCAGCGTCATGTCTGGAGGAAACCAGGTCAACACCGCTCATCACCTGGCCAATAGCATCCCTACAGTGAAGCATGGTGGGGTCAGCATCATGTCTGGAGGAAACCAGGTCAACACCGCTCATCACCTGGCCAATAGCATCCCTACAGTGAAGCATGGTGGGGTCAGCCTTTTGCTGTGGGATTGTTTTTCAGAGGCAGGAACTGGGAGACTATTTAGGATTGAGGGAAAGATGAATGCAGCAAGTTACAAAGACATCCTTGATGGAAACCTGCTCCAGAGCGCTATGGACCTCAGACTGGGATGAAGGTTCCTCTTCCAACAGGACAACAACCCCAAGCACACAGCCAAGATAACAAGGAGTGGCTTCGGGACAGCTCTGTGAATGTCCTCGTGGCCCACCTGGAGCCCAGACCTGAACCCAACTGAACATCTCTGGAGAGACCGGGATGTGCAGCAACGCTCTCCATTCAACCTGATGGAGCTTTTCTTTTTCACTTTCTCAATATGTTGTGTGTAGATTTTTGAAGGGAAAGAAAATATTGAATCCCTTTTGAAATACGGCTGTAACATAACAACATGTATATAAAGTGAAGCTCTGTGAACACTTTCCAGAAGACCTGACTAAATAATGGATTTGTGATAGTGCGTAAGTATAAATTCATCATTCTGGCCCAGACATTGGGTAGACTTTAAATGCATTAAGGTTTTGCATGCCCTCTCATTATAGATATTCAGCCATTAATTGGCTGCCTTTTACCTTATGGTATGTATTGACAAATATCAATATAGAAATGAATAAAGGTAAAAATGTAATTGCAGTCATTTAATACGTACTTGTTGAATACATGTGTGGTTCTAATGTTTTTTTATTCATCTCAATGTTATTTTGCCCGCTTATGACATGTTCAAAACGTACACTAGCTGTGCTTTTGTATGTGTTTTTGTAGACTCAACAGTAGTAGAAGAAAATAGTGGAGACTTGACTGAAGCATAAGCCATTTCATTTTATAGATCCAGGTATCATATTGGCTCTGCAACTGAAAGAGCAGTTGCTTTGAAAACTGCATTTTGAATAACGTTTGAGTGATTTGCGCGATGTGAGAGGCTTGCTCAAAGCAGCAGACCGTGAAATGGTTACCTGTGATGTATTCCTAATACATAGACTATTATTGTTGATCAAATAAGTGTCTTTTAAAAATGTGTGTAGCAAAATCACAGAAAATGTGCTAACCAACATGGCTAATTTAATTTCCTTGTCAGTAACAGAAGGTCTGGGAAATTTGGGAATAATCATCCCAGCTTTAGTAGTTGCTAGTACATGTCCACTATGGAAGTTTTCATTTTATTTACAAAATGTTAATAATACATAAAAAAAAAATTGTATTCTATTTCTTTTAAGACAAATTCGGTTAATGAGAAACTGGTGGGAAGGTGGTAGTTTTTGGACAACCAAACCTACTTTATGTATAACACTGACTGGTGGGACGGTGGTAGTTCTTAGACAACCAAACCTACTTTATGTAAAAAACAAACTTGCACTTACTGGAAGTTCACAGGGCGTTAAGGATTCCTAGACTGCAGAGAAAACACACACACATGAACATACTTTGACCCTATATTTTTCACATTAACACTCAGGTGCTTTTATAACGACAACCTATAGGAGCACAGAGTAGTGTCTATATTATATTGACCAAAACTCACTGGAACCCACTATATCAAGGGCTTTACATGGAAAGCTGTGTGTTATTGCCAATGCAAGGGCAAAAATAAGGTGTAATCAGTAAACCAAAAGTAAAAATTATCAGACATTACACACCAAAGAAATCAATGTTTTTTTCTTCTTCCTCCCTCCCCAGATATGCACCGGACCGCCCCTTATGTGGTGACTGGCAGCGTGGACCAGACGGTCAAAGTGTGGGAGTGTCGCTGAGTCATGGTCCCCTATACCCCAGCCCTATGCCCCCCACACGACCCTCCTCTGCTCCCCCTCCTACCCCGCCCCGAACTACCCCAACTGCTTAACCCCTGCCCTGACCTTCTGACACTCACCCTAGCCCTGCCTCTCGCACTCAACACCATGGTTACCCAGGGTCTCCCCTCTGCCCGTCCCATGCCCTGGTAAAATAAATATTGTCCTTTTATGTAAATTATTCTGGATGTAAAGTACGCTTAATAAATGTTACACTCTAACTAAAACGCGCACACACACCTACACAAATTAGCTCACACACAATCACAGTAACATTTTAAAAGTATTCCCTGCATGGTAATCAGTGAATTCCCCCGAAACATGTGCTGTACATTTGCCTAAATTCATATGCCACTGTCATGGTGTCTCAACAGGGACAAAATGGTTCCTGTGTCCTGGCCCAAAGAGGGCTGGGGAATTGTGAAAATGCAAGTAGACCTATCATGTCTGAACTTCCATGGGGTTTCATTTGGGCTTTTATTTTGTTTCTGCTGGCTCTTCCTGAGAGGGAAGGGTGGGTGGGTATGTGAAAGGAGGGGGATTGTGACCAACATGATGTTTTGGGGAGAAGGTGTATCATGAGATTTAGCATTAAAGAATACAGAAAATTAACATTTAGTCCATTAGTCGGGATGAGTGTGTGGGTATGTTGCGCTGTCTGTTAGTCTGAGTATAGAGGTGTACGATTTGGGTGTGTGGAGGCAAAGCTTCTGTTTTTATACTTCCCTCTCTCTGATTGGTGACTGACTGCTCCCTCTTAGATATTCACATGACCTTAAAGATTCATATGCTGCAAAAAAAACAAAAAACCAAGCATATTAACATTCACACTCATTGTCTGTTTCACACAATCACTCACGCGCATATCAAGGAAGACCCTTAGATGAACAGACTGTCTATTATTATTATTATTATTATACCGACCTAACACACAGGAACCTGCTGTGGAGTGTTTCCAGAGAGCCCAGTGCCCATTTGCTGTTTCTGCCTTGTTAACCCCTCAGTAAGGGATTTCCTTCCGCTTTCTGTGCTCACTGCTCTCGCTCTCTTTCTCACACTCACACTCACACACACACACACACACTCATTCTAACAGATGCTCATACACATGCACAGTAAAGTTGTGTATCAATATATCTGGATGTCATTGTTTGCAACATAATAAAAAATACTAAAATCTGTAAATATATCACTGGCGGTGTCATTTTTTTCTTTTCTTTAGAATGATATACTCTAACGAGGTGGAGCTGCCGTGGCTCAGACTACTTGGTCAAGCATCTAAATGAGATCTGGGGAATTTGGAAGCCAGGGCAACATCTGGAATTTTCATGTTCCTCACACCCCTCCTGAACAGTGTGTGCAGTGTTGCAGGGCGCATTATGCAGCTGAGGCGCTGTCTTCAGGGAACACTATGGCCATAAAGGAGTGTACCTGGTCTGCCAATGTTTAGGTAGGTACACATGAAGGCCCGGACCCTGGGGTTTCCCAGCAGGACGTTGGCCAGAGCGTCACACTCCCTCCATCGGCTTGTATTCCAAACGCATCCTTGTGCCGTCATTAACCCCCGGTGGGTCGTCCATGTGACGTAAAAGCAAGCAGGAATCATCCGGCCAGGCGGCCTTCCACTGCACCTTGTAGGCACTTTCATTGTGGGTACTGACTGGCCTTTGTCTACGCAGCAGGGTGCGTTACAGTTTGTCGTAACTGGCTATCCCAGATGAACAGTTTCTGTAACTTGTGCCATAGCAGACCTTCCCTCAGTTTGGACTAGACGTGATGGCTTCTGTTGCCAAGGCTCATCGATGAGCCTCGGCGCCCCACATCCTGTCGGCGGCTTGTGGTTTCTCCCTCAGACCACTGTCGGTAGGTACTCATCACGGCCGAGCAGGAGCACCTGACGCCTTGACTTTACAGAGATGCTCTAAACCAGTCTTGCCATAACAATTTGTCTGGACGGGTCACCCCCATGGTGAGTTGTTCCTAGCCACTGCGCTTCAACACTGTTGCTGGTGCCTCGGCACAACCGCTGATGTAATAATTGACCAAGTACGTCTCTGCTTGACTGTAAGCCCACCACAACAAGCTTAACCTTGATAAGACAGAGCTGCCCTTTCTCCCGGGGGAAGGCCTTGCCGCTCCAAGATCTCTCCATCACGGTTAATAACTCCACAGCCGTTCCTTCACAGAGCGCAAAGAACCTTGGCGTGACAAGGTTGAAAATAACTTGGTATTCTCTGCAAACATCAAGGCAGTGACTTTCTCTTGTAGATTTATGCTGTGCAACATCAAACAAATACAACCCTTCCTTACACCGGAAGTGGCTCAGGTTCTGATAGAATATTTTGTTATAGCTTGTCCAGATAATTGCAACGCACTGTTGGCTGGGCTCCAGGCTGATGCCATCAAGCCCCTGCAACTTACCCAGAATGCTGCAGCATGTCTTGTATTTAACATTCCCAAATGCACCCATTTAACCCCTCACCTCTGGAAGCTCCATTGGATTCCGGTAGCAGAAGCTTGCATCCACTGCAAGACCATGGTGTTTGCCAGTGGTTCAGCAAAGGGAACTGCATCTTGCTACCTGCGGTCTGTGCTTAAACACCACAACCCTTCCTGTGCACTTCAATCTCAAGTCTTTTGGCCACCCAACCCTCACCCAAGGGACAATTTGCTTCTGTAAGCAAGTAGCCTACTGTAGAGCAATGTGTGGCAAATGGCGTCGCAAATACACGTCAGATAAGAAAACTGTTTGGAAATACAATGAAGTAATAGCTAATAGCTGCGTTTCTATTTGACTGTTAAAAATGACAAATGTATCTCCATCACCTGTTTCTTATACTAATTAGACATCCATACTTGGACAGCTGAGGAAAGACGGTCTGGTTCACATAGATTTGCTTGGGGATAAGCAAGTTTAGGTCACTTTATTAATAATGCACCAAACATTGCTGGCTCTATCACAGACACACGCACCTGTTCACTACGGTTCACTTCCTCACCCACCCAGCTATTACTGTAACCCTGAGGACCGTATCCTGGCAACAGTTACCACGACGGCTAAAACCCAGCAGCTAGGTAAAGAGAGTGGAACATTGATAACAAAAGAATGGAAAAGGGGTCGCTGTAAAATGGAAGAAGAAATTAGGTTGTATTGAGATGGAGGGCAAAGGAGGATGGATGAAGGGGTTGATTTAGAAAAGCATTCATGGAGTAATGCTTACGTTTGTTAAATAGGCTGTACAGAAGTGTGAAAGTGTTGTACGGCATGTGTCCTTCCACATTGATCTAAAAACAATATTAACATCAGTAGTTCCTAGTTAAAATGTAATAATCATCAGCATCATCATGGTTTAGGGAAACCTGGTCATGTATACTGTATGTGATTCAGTAGTACATCACGGTCCGATATGTTGTGTCTCCTGAAAGAACCAACCTACACACCGAGGCTGCCCCAAGTAAACGTTCCTAAAGAGAACCACTATAGCAGAAACAATGACCTACTTCGGACTCCACACGCGTAACATATCCACACACTCATGTTTGGTAAGACGTCAACGTAATAGGGTATCACATGCATTGATCAGAGTTTTTTTAATTAAATGTATTTTTATATTCATTGATTATTGGTGAGTTTCTTTTTGTTGTTAAATGATCTCAGCGGCATTGAACTAAAATCCCATATTTTATAGGGTTTTATAAAAATCCCTATTAGTTGCTTCCTGATGAATTGGCTTGTTTTACGACAAAACAGGTTATATCATTTGAAACAAATGTTACCAGTGAACTAATACAATAAAGGATTGTTCCTAATCTCCTTTATTCAAACTATTCACGAAACAATTATTTACAATTCGTTGGTACTTGGGCTATTACTAATTATCTCTGACCCTGTATTTAACACTTTTAATATATAAATTGCAAATATTATGTTTTTTATAATAGACGTTAGAATAACAATGCTGTAAAATCTCAGGGAATACTAATTTTGTTTAATATGAGGACTTCAGCATGAATTATCCTTTGTAAAAAACGTTCGACTTAATAATTTTAGAATGTTTTGGTAACTAGTAGCAATTGACAAGAAAATACGTAGTTAGATGCTTTGCAGAGATACAGTAAGTGAAAAATTATTTCCCGGGTTCAGTGAACTTTTAAAATAAATATCTCTTTTGTTTTGGACTGGTTTGATATAGTTTATCTTCTAAAAACTCAAGGACAATATATTCACAGATTTAACCCATTAACAATATAGTAGATAACAATGCATTATATAAAACGGGAATAAAATATATTATTAAGGTTTCAGTAACTAAGATTATTACAGCTAATTAAAATAATTACATAAAATGTTTGTGACCACTGGTAGGTATGCCATCCTATAGTAACATAATATTTGTCCATACATTGCAACTGAATTGTATTTAGAAATAAATGGTGCCCTCTCCTGGTCGTATGTAGTTGTAGAGTAAGAAGCCCAGTCCCAAATCGGCCCCTTAAATTTACAGTATGTACTTATGGAGATCCTTCCTGTCACTAGGCTACTACTGAACCAACTCACTCAAGCAGTGAATCATGGGAAATGTACAATAAATCTTTAATCAGTTGGTCTTGCAATTTGCAAAACTGGGCTGGTATCTGATTCCCAAACATATCTTCTACTGTCTCTCTCATTCTCTTCAAACTCCTTTAATCTCCCCTCTCTGGAAGCTTATTCTTCTCACTTTCTCCCTCATCTTTCTTGCATGCACTTATCTCTGTCTTTCTCTATTCTTTTGCTGTTTCCCTATCAATGCTTCTCTTTCGAATTAATCTTTTCTGTCTTTCTCTGTAGATCTAACAGTGATCCAACACTTCTTACTGGGTCGCTTATTGAGCTGTGTGTGAGTCTCCGTGTGCTCGAGCTTATATCATTTTGTGTGGCTTTTTCTGCAGCCCATGTGCTCAGTGGGATGCTGGGTGACAGCTAGTTTTTTCTCACATACTCATTCACACATAGTGTATGTTGAGGAGGGGAGATGCAGGGTCAGAACATATCTGCATTCATCGATTCATCAGCACTTTTTCTGCAATGAATATGAATGTGGAATCCCTAACTGAACTGATTATAGAGACCTATGCATGCATTTGGTGTGTGATTGCTCGTGCATGTGACAGCGTGTAGGGCAGCAGGAGAGGCCCATGCTCACTTCAGAGCTGCTGATTGGTTTAAACAGTCAGACTGTGATGAGAGAAGAGGGTATTCCACTGGGCTTCGTCCAATCACATTCTGTTACTATGCAGGTGCACACGTTGTACATAACGCACGCATACACACACACACGCACTCAGGTCCCTCCAAGGCCAAACAATTACAATAATAGGGTGGGAGGTTAAAGAAAGCAGAATAATAATAAAGAGAAAGTAGAAAAAAATTGGAGTGAAAGTAACTTGAATAGCAAGTAACTAGGAGAGATAGAAAGTGAAAGAAAGGCAAAGCAAAAAACAAAGCACATGCAATAGTTGGTTCGCTGTGAAAATAAATACCTACAACAAGGAAATTACCAAACCAATTTTACTAAGCGAGTGCCTGTGAAAAGAAATCTGAATATGTTACTGGTCATAGTGTTCAAGTAGAAGACCCGCCTCCTTTTCTGTCTGACTGACATGTCTGGTCCCGAGACAGCAGGACTGCTAGTCACGCTCTCGCCATGCAAATTAGCCGCGCTCGGGCCGAGCGGGTGCCCATGTGGACAGGCACCATGCCTTGTTGTTCTGTGCGTTCATTGGCCAGTTCTAGTCGACATATTTTAATGCGCTGCGGGCCAGGGTCTTGGATAAAACCAGGAGAGTACAGCAGAGTGTTCGAGCAGACGTGATCTCTCTCTCGGGGATTTCATCTGCCGCCACGCAATAATGCGATCCAGTATAATATTAACACAGGACTAAAATCCTTCCATATTGGTAGATGCAACAACACCCATGACTTATAGATCGACAGAGTCTGGGCTGTATTGTGTGCTCGCGGGATAACCCCTGTTATGGGGTCTGGTGTCCTCTCCACTATCGTTTAACATTCGCCGTGTTTTACGTCGGGCTGTAGTAACAGGGCGGGGTACAAGCGTGTAGGCGGGCCTTGACTGGTATGCTGTTCGCCTTGTTGTGTATTCCCTTGCTCGCATCGCCATCTTGTAGCAATCCCTCTTTTACCTATGTGAGAAAATTTATCCAAGGAATATAATTTGGCTCTTTTACTTTACAAGGAGAGGAAGAGAGCAATATACAAAGTGCGCGTTCGGGTCAACGGCGCTCTAGACAGTGCTCCCAGGGGGACCTCGGCTGCGTTTTTTTTCTTCTGTCCCGGGCGACCGGGTAGCCTACCTTGAGGGGCGCGCGCGATGAGCATCGATACTCTTCTGGAGGCGGCCAGATATCTGGAATGGCAAGCCCAGCAACAACAGATCACACGTGGTAAGCCGGGGGTACCCAGGTGGGAACCGGTGGGGGCACCGTGGGAGAAATCAAATCTTTGAAAAGCTATCATCATAGTAGGCTATAATTTGGCTTCGTCCGTTTTGGTACCCACCTACATTAATCCCGAACAGCCAAGCATTCAGACTCCCGCTAACCACTCTATATCCTGCGAGATACATAGTTTTTAGAGCCCATTCATTAACCCCTTTCGGTGATTTATGATCATAGCCTGCTCGACCATCTAGCGTGTGCATTGCTTTTTTTGTAAACCTACCTGCTTCAATTACGGGAGCGGGAGGTATTTTTCCACCTAGGTTTCCGGGTTAAATCCCTGCTATATATAGCATTGCAGTTGCAGTTACTACTACGCGCGCTCTGTGTGTTAATACGCTATCTTCCGACTGACATTGTTGCGCGCTCTCTGCTCCAGAACATTTTGTTATGTGTTTGGTTTGCTGAAGTATCGAGTGTTTTCTTGTTATGCTGTTGCAACTATGGAGTTACGGTGATACATAGTTGTGTCACATTAAGTATACTGTTGTCGGTTTATTCTTTTACACTCTCGTCAATTATAAACATGTATTCAGCTGAAATGTTAGGAAAGTATTTTTCGTGTTTTTTGCAGTAATAATGATTGCAAGTCTTAGGACAACACAACTGCTTGTCGTCATTAGGGCGGTGGCAGGCAGCAGAAGAACCTGAGTAGGAAGGCTCTAGCTTTTACATAATGCTCTGACATTGATCAGCTATCTTCTGACACTCCGGGGCGGGACAAATTCACAACCCTTCTCTCCCGTCCGCGGTAACTCCCTAAATACGACAGAGCTGTTGGGGCAAAACGTTAAACACGGTTGGGGTTTCGGTTTGATGTGGTTATTCAATGGATATATTTAATCGACGGTTCCTGATGAACGCCACATACCGGGAAGAAGGGTTTTTGTTTCACTATGATGACGTGTCAGTTGGTCCACACCCCCCTAGTGGCACATAGAGACCGCGTGCCTATGAGGACCCGCCCACGACGACCACGTGCGCTTGAATCTCTGCTCATACCTTCAGCCCCCTCCGGGGGGTAAATGTAACCTTTTTTTAAAGTGGAAGAAAAAGCTCAGGGAAAACTGTGGTGGTTGGTTACCCCCCCCCACGCTATCTCTTTTATTATAATCTCAAGGATCAGTGGGACCTTGAAAACTGAAGGCTGTTGCAATGCAGTGGTAGCCCTGTCTTCCTTTGCTGCCTCTCCCCTGCTGGTTTACAGGTAGCTGGCCTAGTTATGCTGTCATTAAATTATGGACAACGTGGACTTATGTGGACCTATGTGTGTGTAAGGGAAGTAATTACACGCTAATTCTTGCTGGTGCCCGCATTGATTTTTCAATTCTTCAACAGTGCAGTGATTTGTTTTGTGGAGGGGATTGCCCATCCCCGATAGTCTCCCTCTGTACTGGGAAGCCTACAGTGTGTGTGTGTGTGTGTGTGTGTGCGTTTGTTTGTTTGTGTCGAAGACGAGGAAGGGTGTGTCGGTCAGCAGCTATAAACCAACAGTTGGTTAAGTAATGTGAGAGTATACATGATGTGTATTGATCTGTAGTACAATCTGAATATTTAAAATTGAATTCCGGGTGTGTTTGTGTTTGCGTGTAAGCAATATGTTTGGAACCCCCAGTCACAGTTAAGTCACAGAATCTGACGGTAATAAATGCATACATACACATTACTGGAATGGGGATAATTGAGAAGTAGCGCATCAGATGTTTTTCAGACTAGCATATTAATTTAGCTATCTGCAACCCACAAATGTTCCCCTTTGCTGCAAAGCGGAGTCGGTCCGGGCCGTTTCCCGGATGGGAGGACAGAATGCTGCTGGAAGTGGTATTGAAGGGCTAGTAGGGGGTCCTCATACTTACTGGCAACAAAGTGCCCAGTTCTATTTTGGTCTCATCAGACCAAAGAATCTCCTATCACTTTGTCTCAGAGTCTCCCACACGCTTTCTGGCCAACTCGAGCTGACATTTGATGTGGGTTTTTTCTTTTTGCCACTCTCCCATGAAGGCCGCTTTTGTAAAGCGCCCAGGCTATTGTTTCAGTATGCTCAGTGTCTCCCTGCTCAGCATCGGAAGACTGTAACTCCTTTAGAGTCACCATCGGCCTCTCGGTGACCTCTCTGACTGGTTCCGTTCTTGCCTGGATACTCAGTTTTAAGGACACCCTGTTCCAGACATATTCACAGTTGCATTATTAATGGACTTTACTGTGCTCCAGGGGATATTCAATGCCTTGGAAATGTTTTTATATCCTAACCCCGATTGATGCTTGTGAAGAACCTCTTTGAATGTTCTTTCATCTTTTCAATGTACTTTTACTTTTTAGGAGTTGTACACTTACACTAATTATTTTCTGTGTTATATTTGTAATTCATGTGGTTCTGAACATTTGCAAAAACTTAGTAAATCCATTTACATTTCATGTTGTTGCACAATAGAATGTTGAAACATCCAACGGTGGAGAATACTTTTGAGAGCTACTGTAATTTACCGTGGGGAAAACCTGTTATTGCTTCCTCTTCTGTCTCTGACACAGCCAAGTAGAGCGATTGCAAGCTCTCCAGGCCCTGCCCCATCAGCCTACCAGCGTATCACAGGCCTAGACCAAGGACTCTCTGGACACCATTGGCCCTTTCTCCAAGCTCCCGCCCCTCCTTGACGACTGAATTGCCCAATCACCTTACAGACCCTCTAGCCAATAAGACAGCAATTGCAGAGTTTCAGACAGCCGCTATCGTTACTCCGCATCAGGCTGTCTACCTGTAGGATGACATCATGTGTCTGTGTGTGTGAGTGGGGGGGGGGTCGCTTTGGGTGTTCAACACTTCACCTGAGAGTTTTCCGTCTGTGAAGCATTGTACTAGAGACATATTCATCATGTCCCAACATTTGTAACCATCATGTCTTTCTATCTTTCTGTCATTCTGTTTCCTCTTCCACAGAGCAGGAACATTGCAGGGAAAAGGCAGAGCTTCACCCCCAGGAGGTGGACTTCAGACGACAAGAGGTCCTGACGTGTCCTGACCAGCCAATCAGATTTAGCCGCATCACCTTGGGGAATGAGTCGTCGCAGGGTCTTCAGCAGCAGCCCCTTTCTCCACCCACTCTCCCCTCTCCCCCTGTCTCAATCGCTGTCATCCCCATGGTACCTGTTGTCACGGCTACGCCCTCGCCTCCGTATCTCTCCGTCACCTCGCCAATCACTGCCACGGCAACCTCGCTTCACCTCGGAGGCTCCCAGGTGATAATGGGAGGCTCCTCCCCTTCTCAACAGCAGCAGCCAATCCAACGCCAGCTGATAGCCCAGGTGAAGGCCGAGCCTAACTTGGTGACCTCACAGATGAGTGGAAGCCCCAGCCAATTGCAACCTCCAATTCAGATGCCGTACCCGACCTCCATCATTACCACCGCCGCGACGCAGCATGCCTTGCTCCCACAACAAGCAGTGCCCCCTCAGCCACGCCCAAATGGAGCCATCATGGATGACATGAGAGGCTTGGATGGAAAAAGGCGACCTGGAGGGTGAGGAAGTGAGGGAGGTCAAAACTAAAATAGGACACTTTGAGCATATTTGATTGGGTTAAGCCAGCCTATCAGATGACAATGTTGAGCTTTTACCATTTTGCATGAACAATAAGTGCATAGGGTGTTTGGGTTTAGGGGTGGATTTTGTATAATATTGGGTATATATATACCTACTTGATTAGGAAACTGTTCGATGATGATAATATTTAGCTGAACATGCAGTGTGGGTTTGTGACGCCACATACAATCTTTCAGAATGGTAGGGAAGTCAGTTTTTAATGCTGTTATCGGTGTGTTTACAGTGCTGGGACCAGAGAGGTCCACAACAAACTGGAGAAGAACCGAAGAGCTCATCTGAAGGAATGTTTTGATACGCTGAAGAAGAACGTTCCAAACGTAGATGAGAAAAAGACCTCCAACCTCAGTGTTCTACGCAGCGCCCTGCGCTACATACAGGTATGCCCTGGGTGTGTTTTTTGCTTCTAATTTTGTGTTGCAGCCTTTTTCTTTCCCTGTTTCCCGTTCTTTGTATCTGCTCCCAAATAGAAATCACATGTAAAAAGCATTAGGATGACTAACGACGTCAGCACAAACTGCAAAAAGAACAGCCAAAACGAGAGGAAAATGCAGCGTCTATGGCCTGGTTGCGCTACCATTTCCCTTTTCTCTCTGTTCCACTCTGTCGCTGGGGCGCTGGGCCACGTGAGCTCGGAGCACATGGCTAACGCAAGCTCAGTGACGTCACCCCTTCCTCCCCCGCTTGGCTCCGCCCCCGTCTCCCCTTGCCATCATCCTCGAGGCAGCCTGAGAGGCACACGCTGCACACACTGACTCAGAGGAGCATCGGAGAAGAACGCCTTCTTCACCGCAATGTGTGTGTGGGGGGGGGGGGGGTAGTGATGCTGTCTCTACCTACGCCTCCTTTTACTTCTCTGTTTTTATCATTCCCTACATCACCTCCTTTCTTCTGTCTGTCATTGCCTCCTAACATCTCCCTCCCCCCTTCTCTGCCCTTTAGAATGCTTTGTAACCATAGAGACCAGCTGAACATTGGTCAGAGCACGGCAGCATGTCCTTTACACTGTGTGCGTGCGTGTGTTGGGGGGGGGGGTCGGCAGGATTTGGAACACTCCCCACGCACATTGCTCATGTTAACGGGGTAACAGTTGAGAACATATGACAGCGATGACGACCAAGCCTTTTCCGAAGACAGACGCTGAGGTTTTGTTTTGTGGATGGCGTCTCCAGAGGCACGCCGGTCGTTGAAACCAGGACTGCCGACAGGAAACCTCTGCCGTGGCAAGAGGCCCGGGGGTTGGGTGTCCAGGGAGAAAAGGGGTGTGTGTTATATCGAGGCATGGGGGATGGAAGGAGAGATGGAGGAAGAAAGTGGGAGAGCTGAAGCCGTAGGACGGCTAACAACGCAACCCCTTCAGATGGAAGTGCACCTTTTACGCCGCCCAATCGGATCCCTCGTCAACCTACCGTCACGGACCCGCTCTGCCGCAGAAACCCTCGTGGATGTGGTTGCCACGGTAACGGCGATGGGCGGCAGCTGTTGCTGTGGTGATTTGTCGGGGGACCCAGTCTGGTGTGTTGGAGACAATGAGTGCTAATGAATAAGCGCACAAGAAACATGAGAGCAAGTAGAGCAGGACAAAAAGCGGAAGGGGAAAAAAGAAAGGGAAGAAAAAATTTACAAACTTAACACCGCTCAATGGGACTTTCCTGGCCAGCGGTCGCTGTAAGCGTAGTGCATTTGGAAAGGGGGGGGAGAGAAACTGGCCTAGCGTGTGGACTTCTGTCACGTGCTCCGCTGAGAGTAAACAGCTTGGCTCACTGAACTAAGTAGCCGGTAGTAGGATCATGTGATGTCCCAGCCCCCTCCCTCTCTCTTTCTCTCCCCCCCACAACCTCAGCTCTCTCTTTAGTCTTTTTTCTATTTCGTCTTAACAGGGACTAGAGGAAAATAGAGAAAGTTTTCGCCAACATCTTGTGACCTTTTTTCTGTTATAAAATTACTAGATCTTTCCATTCGCTCTTGCCCTCAGTTGCAATCTGTGTAATGTGTTGAGTGTATGAGTGCGTGTCATTATTTCAAGCCTCTCTGTTAGCAGACCACACCACTCAGTAACTAGGTCAGGTGACCATTTGTCTGAGTTTTCTGCACCCTTCTTTCTTCCTCCCTCCTTTCCTCCCCTCCCTAGCCTCCTCTCGCTAATGACTGTTCTGCTCTCCACGTCATGTAATCTGTGGTGTGACATGACACACACGCTTGGTTAGTTTGGTTTTGGGCTGCTGTGATTGTTTTCCGTGGTGTCGTTGTTTTGTGTGTTATATCGCGTGACGTGTTTGTATTGCTCTCAAATGTAGTTAAGTGTGACACGTGTGTTGGTACAACGTGGGGGATTCTCACAAAACGTCATGTTGAACCAAAACATTCTGAAGGGTCATTTAAAAGAAATATATGAAAGCGTCCTTGTGGATCACTGAGATTACAATATGTTATGTAGTTAAGTCCAATTACCACAATATTCACAAAATCCTCATTCAATGCAGGACCACTTTCTGTGTCATCGCATGTAGCTCATTTACCGCAACAACCTTCTGGGCTGAACATAGGTGACATATTAATAGAAATGATTGGTAGTATTTTGTCGCAAACCATTTGAGTTAGTCACTTTACAACATCTACATTACCAGTCAATAGTTTGGAATTGTATTTATTTCGTTTGGATTGTCTTTTCCCTGTTTTCCACACTGCTGAATAATAGCAAATCCAAACTAATAAATAACACACATGGAGTTATGTAGTGATCACAAAAAACTTTTAACAAACACAAATGTAATTAAATCCACAAAATGTTGAGAACTTGTTGTTCAATGCAGTAGCAAAACCCGCCAAGCGCTCTGATAAATCTGGCTGTCATGAGAACTGCCACAGGAATGAGCCAGAGTTACCTCTGCTGCAGAGCATAACTTTGCTATAGTTACAAGCCTTAAAAATCGGATATTAACTACAACTCAGATTGCAGCCCAAATGAATGCATCACAGAGTTCAAGTAATAGCGTCAACTGTTCAGAGGAGACTTTTATGGTTAAATTGCTGCAAAGAAACCAACACTTAAGGACAAACATAAGAAGAAAAGATTAGCTTGGGCCTATAAACACTAGTAATAGTAGACTGCTGGAAATCTGTCTTTTTAGTCTGATGAGTCTTAATTTGAGATGTTTGGTTCCAACAGCTGAGTCTTTGTAAGATGCAGAGTGGGTAAACGAATGATCTCTGCATGTGTGGTTCCCACCAAGAAGCATTGAGGAGGTGTGATGGTGGGGGGGTGCTTTGTAGGTAAAGTGATTTATTTAGAATTCAATGCACAGTCAACCAGCATGGTTTCCACAGCATTCAGCAGCGATACGCCATCTTATCTGGTTTGCGCTTCGTGGGACCATTTGTTGTTCTTCAGGACGATTACCCCCCAAAAATCTCCAGGCAATGTAAAGGCTTGTTGACAAAGGAAGAGAGCATCAGATGACTTGGCCTCAATAATCATCTAACCTCAACACTGTTGAGATGGTTTGGAATGAGTTCAGATTGTAGAAAAAGCAGCCAACAAGTGTTCCACATCTCCTTCAAGACTATTGGAAATGCATTCCAGGTGAATACTGGTGAAGCTGGTTGAGAGAATGCCAAGAGGGTTGCACGGCTGTCATCAAGGCAAAGGCTGGCTACATTGATGGTGGAATGCTTTTTTGGTTACTATATGATTTCATATGGGTTATTT
The DNA here is from genome assembly GCA_016801125.1 of Novumbra hubbsi. Classification (NCBI taxonomy): domain Eukaryota; kingdom Metazoa; phylum Chordata; class Actinopteri; order Esociformes; family Umbridae; genus Novumbra; species Novumbra hubbsi. The sequence continues at coordinate 41,193 of JACXGK010000513.1, forward strand.
CATAATTCTGATGTATTTATTTATTCTACAGTGTGGAAAATAGTACAAAAAAAATTAAATGAATGAGTAGGTGTGGCCAAACTTTTGATTAGTACTCTATGTTAATCGGAGTAAGTTCACAAGCCCTGTATACATGGTAACATTGAAAACCCTACTAAAACATTTACGTTATTGGATACGAAACCTGGACACTGTTCAACTTATGGGTCTCAGTCTCAGACATTGTTTTTCATTTTAGTCATTTATTTCACAATAATGTTGGGTTACGCTCAACAAAGAACCTTGTCGATTATTTGAATATTATGTACAAGCAATTAGAATATCAGTATTTTGGGGCATCCTGTAACAATCTTTAAGATAATTTATTTAGCTTTAAAATCAATTGCAGATCCTTTTAGACATAATTTCAAAGTTGTGTCGGGGTCTGTGGACTGTGGGATTGGTGCTAAAAATTTTAGCAACTGGAAAACATGGCACATGGTAAACTAAATCAAGTATGGAACCCTGTCCATAGACTGATTTATAGCATGAATTTGGGTGGATTATCCATTTACAGATGGATAATCGGCCTGGTCAGCCTAGTATCGTCACCATAATAAAGGAAATACATTATCACACTGTTATAGATCTATCAATCAATCAAGTTTATTTATATATCACAATTCATTCATAGAAGCAATTCCATGCACTTTATAGAAGATAGTAAGGACATTAAAAGAGAAAAACAATTTTAACTGTTTGATTCAAACAGACATGGAACAATTTGGCATGTACAGATTTAAATAAAAAAGAAATGGAGATAAAAGTTTAAAGGCATTAAGAACGATTTAAAAAAATAAGGACAATGAGCTGCAGCTTTTATAGTATTTTTGGGAAGTCCAGTTAAGAGCCCATTACAGTAGTCAACTCTACTAGAAATAAAAGCATGGATAAGCTTTTCTTGGTCTTTTCGGGACAGCAAGCCCTTGATTCTAGCTATATTTTTAGGATAATAAAAAGCTGTTTTGGTGACCGTTTTGATTTTACTGGAGAACGTGAGGTCAGAGTCTATTAGAACACCAAGATTACCCATTTGGTCTCTGGTCTTTATGGCCTGAGAATCAAGATCTTTAATAATACTAGTTCTGTTATTTGTGTTGCCAAACAGAATAATCTCAGTTTTATCTTTGTTCAATTGTAGACAATTTTGGTTCATCCAGGTATTTAATTGTTTTATGCAGTGACACAATGAGTCTATTTAGCTATAGTCAAACGGTTCAAGAGCCATATATATTTGAGTATCATTTGCATAGCTATGGTAGTTGATATAGAGATTAGCTAGGTAGCATATAGAGATTGAAGATAAGCGGTCCGAGAACTGATCCCTGGGGAATTCCTTATGTCATAGCCACCCTATCAGATTCGTGATTTCCTCTAGTGACAAAGTAATTTCGACCATCCAAATAAGACCTAAACCAATTGAGAACTGTCCTACCCAGTTTTCCAGCCTGTTGATTAGTTATGTGGTCTACAATATCAAATGCAGCACTGAGATCTAATTGAACGAGGACTGTTATTTTATTTGAATTGGTATTCAGAACTTTCATCAGAGATGTTTCAGTATGGTGGTGAGGTCGGAACCATGACTGAAATTTGTCTAGGAGGCCATTTGAGTTCACAAAGTTGCTGATGATCTTGGCTATGAAAGGGAGATTTGAGATAGGTCTGTAGTTGTTTAATTGAGATGCATACAGTTTTGTCTTTTTTAGTAGAAGTTTAATGGCAGCAGTTTTGATTACAGGGAGGTATTAACTATTTGCTGTAGGTCCACTGGGTCAAAACAGAGTAGGACACCTTGCTACTTTTCCTTGCGTAAAATGATAATAAAAACAGAATGCAATGTTGGGCAACTAATGTATCCCTATTTTTAACTGAAAATAATACAAACTGAGAAATGTTATTGTTTTGGGAAAAATACATGTCCATTTTGAATTTGATGCCAGCAACTTGTTTAAAGAAAGTTGGGACAGGAGAATGTTTAACACTGTGTTGCATCACTTCTTCTTTTAACAATAATCTATAAGCGGTAAGTAATTTAGGAGATGAATTGCTATAGTTTTGGAAGTGAAACATTTTCCCCATAGTTGCTTGTTATAGGATTTCATAATGAACCTAAATGGATGACAGGTCCAGTTTAGCAGTTTTACTACAGAGCCATGTTGTTGTATTACATGCAGAATGTGGTTTGGCATTGTTTTGCTGAAATAACCAAGGCCTTCCCTGAAAAGGACATTGTCTCGATGGCAGCATATGTCGCTTCAATACCTGTATTCAATACCTGTATATTGTTTAGCAATAATGGTGCCTCCATTGCACAGATGGGCAAGTCACCTATGCAATGTGCACAAATGCACCCCTATACCATCGGGAATGCTGGCTTTTGAACTGAGCATTGATAAGAAGCGGGATGTTCCCTCTCCTCTTTAGCCTGAAAGACACAGCGTCCACGATTCCTAAAAAGCTTTTCCCAATTTTTCTGAATACAAAAATTGTTGCCACTTTGCAACAGTCTATCTGTTGCCAATTACGCTAATTTGTTTTGAGATGTTCCACCACGTTGTTTTTTAGCATTACACAACATTTACAGATATTGTTGGGAGAGCATATGGGGGCCATGCAAACCTACTGAGTCACATTCTGAGTTGCTGTGATGATATTCACGCAAGTTGGAACAGTGATTTTCAATTGTTTTGTTAGATTTTCTGTGTGAGTTGAATCCAGACCTAAATTGATTGTTAATTTTGGCTTCCATTTAACGTTTTTACGTCACTTTGTTCTCAATGAATTAGGGTGTACAGTTAAGATTTTGATCTTGAATATATTTAGTTTACTGAGGCCCGACGTGTAATTTAAGTGTTCCCTAAATTATATAAAATATATATATATTTATTTATAACGCACACATAAATAAGAGGCCACTGCACCTTCTTTCGTTTTCAAATAATTTGATAAGATGAGAGGATCCCAGAAAGATTACCTGCTAAATAAATAAATCCCACAATTTAACATCAATGTCTTCAAAATGATATCAAGGTGCGTTGTTGGGTGACTAATGTCAAACAAAAACAGTTTCCTGAGATGGTTTCCTGAGAATCAACCACAGTTGTCTCAGTGTCTGTCTCACAGTGCTCCAGACTCTTGAGTGTGAGAAGATATGTGTGTGTGCATATTTGGTTGTCCTACTCTCGATCCATCCTGTGTGTCTCCTTCAGACTTTAAAGCGCAAGGAGAAAGAGTATGAGCATGAAATGGAGCGTCTAGCAAGAGAGAAGATCTCTACCCAGCAAAGACTGGCTGAGCTGAAGAATGAGCTGAGTCAGTGTATGGACGTAATGGAGATAGATAGACTCCTCAGGCAGACTGTCCAACCAGAGGATGATCAGGCTTCTACTTCTACTGCTTCAGGTACTGTTACACAAACGCATGCATTTATATCTGTGTGTGGTCCTAAATCACTATTCATGTTAAAAATATTATTTTTAATGACATTTATAAGCAAAAAACTTAGCGAAACCGCAAACACTATCTCTAAACTAAACCCTAATTCTTAATCATATGCCTGGGTGGGTTTTTTTCCACACATTGGTCAAAGGTCTCCACAAGAACGAATTATGCTTTTTTACTATCCTGGTGGGGGGTTTTGATGAGTGCATAGCCTATAATTCATAGAAAACAACTAAAAGAGAGCAAATACAGACAGACTTGAAACCCCCCATGAAATATTTAGTTATACTTTTAAGAAACGGAAATTGACATATCAACATTTGTTCTTTCAAACAATATCTATAGATAAAGCTGATGTAATTGAAACAAAAACAATACAATTTTAACCATGATATGATTTATTTAACAAAAGAAAAAGTTAGGACACCCTATGCCCTAATGACTGGTATTGCCCCCTGAAATAACCTCAATAAGACGTTTCTTATAACTGTCTTTCAGTCTCTGACATCAACTGGCAGAAAGGTTTTTACAGTCCTGCATGCAGGATGTGTGATGTCTGAGGGGTTTCTTGCATGCACAGCCCGCAAATCACCCCACAGCATCTCAATAGGATTAAGAGCCGGGCTTTGACTTGGCCATTCCAGAATTCGCTATTTATTCGCAATGTTTTGAGTCATTGTTGTGTTTCATAGTCCACACATAGTCCTCTGCTTCAGCTTCAACTTTCTGACAGATGGTCTTACATTAGCTGGGGGCAATACCAGCTACTAGGGTGTCATAACTCTTTCCTCATTTGGAAAATGCATCTTTGTAAATATATTTTTAAATAAATTAGATCATTGTTTTTGTTTTATTACCTCACCTTTATCTATAGCTATTGTTTAAAAGAAGTTCAAATATTGATATGTCTATATTTCTTTAAAAAATTACTAAATATTTAATTGAGTGTCAAAATGTTTTACTACATTACCTAATATGGGATGTATTATCTAAGGTTTTCTCCGCTCTGTCTTTTGTTATTCTCTTTCAGAAGGGGAAGATAACTGTGAGCAGGACATTGATGAAGACCTCTCCCTTCCTCCACCCTCCTGCCTCCCCAAACCCCCACCCCCAATGCTGCAGTCCCAGTCACTCCTCAGCCCTCACTTGTCTGTCACACACAGATCTCTCCCCCAGTCTTCTGGGGTCCTGACCAGCCCCTCCCCGTCGGGCCCCCCTCCCCCGCAGGCCATCGCACCTGCCCCCCCTCCCCACCTCTCTCACCCGCACCCCCATCCAGCCGTCCAAGTGTCGCCCACGGTGATTGCCCACGCCACAGTCTCCCACACCTCCGTCATTCAGGCGGTCAACCACGTGCTCCCGGCCAGTCACAAACACCTGGCGCACATTGCCCCCTCCCCCGGTCCCACCTCCTCTGCCCCCCAGCCAATCACAGCCGCCGCCGCCCACCAGACAATCACGGCCCAGCCCATCGGACACATCACCGTGCACCCCGTGGCCCACCTGGGCGGCCCCCTGCCCGCCCACATGTACCCCCAGGGAGTGACGGTCTCTCAGCCCACGGTGGTGGGGCACATCACCCACACCTTCACCCACCACACCCTGCCCCACCAGGGCAACCTCCACCACGTCCAGGCTAGCCACGCCAGCGCTAACGGGCCCCAGGTCAACGGGGCGGCGATGCCTAGCCAAGGAGGCTCGTCCCTGGGGAAGCCCACAACCGTGCTGGCCCACCACCACCACCATAACCATCACCACCCACAGCTGGTGGGCCAAACCACCGTCCTCAACCCTGTCACCATGGTGACCGTCCCACCCTTCCCTGTTAGCACACTCAAACTAGCTTGAGCAGGGGGAGCGGAGAGAGAGGGAGAGAGAGAAAAGCTTAAGCATTGTGAAAACAAGGAGAGGGTGGGAGGGATTGCGGGAGGGAAAGAGAGAAGGGTGTGCGAGCGAGAGGAAGAAGAAAGAGAGCGACAAAGCATCAGGACTCACACCCTGAATGAGATGCGGGCAGACGCTAGAAATAACGGGGAGCTGATTGTTCAAGAACTGCATTACCCCGGTGGGTCCTGACACCACAGGATTCGGGACACCATCTGAACATTCCACCCACGCATGAACTCCGTTAGCGATCCACTGCACTGCCACGAGCCTCGGTCCAAATGATTGCACTGAATTGGAAAAGGAGGGGGGGCGGGGGGGGTGTCATTATAATTTTTTGGGGACTTAGGGACGATTTCAGAGGACATCCTGCTTACAGCCCTGCTCTGGGTAGAAGTTTCCCATAGACACGGCTCTCGGGTCAGCTCCACTCGCAGTCCGAACCAGCTGAGCCAAGACCTCTGTGAGCCTCAGCCACTCGCATCTTCAACCCCCGCCGGCCATTGGTGCTTGACCGTGGGGTTTTCTGCTGCAAAGACTGGAGTCATTTTAGTTTGGTCCTCTTCCTCCCTTGACTCATCTCTTTAGATGCACTAACAAGAGCTGAAAATTCACACAGGCCTCAGAAGTCCTACCCGTTCCTTTTGTCCCTTCATTCATAAACAGAACTAACGACATGGTAGGTAAGGACAGAGGGAGAAAGTCGGAAAGGTGTTCTCTCATCCCCTGCCCAACAACCCCCCCTGCTGGCCTTCTCCATCACAGCCACGTAAAACCTTATTGGAACTAGAGATCGGCCCTGGTGGCTAGACCCACAGTGTACCTGCGGTGTGTGTGTGTGTTTGCGAGAGAGCGTGTGACATAAGAAAAGACAGCACTCCTATATTTGTCTGCGTGTGTTCGAGTGACCGTCAGATAGGTGTTTAATTATTGCGCACGCTAGAGACAAGAGCACTATACCCTTCTTAGCAGGCCTATGTTTGTCCGATTGTGCGTTTGAGTCATCGTCAGATGTGTATGTGAGCAATCTCGTATTGTTCTACTGCTTGTTTTGGCTGTGGCTGTGTTTCTGTGTGTTTTATATTTGACACCGTGGAGGTTAAACCTATTGTACCTGGTGCATGGTTCTATTTTTGTTGTAGCATTTTGACCGGTGCGTGCGTCTGTTGTATGAAGGAAGTTGAGGGATGCGTGTGTTTAATCATTTAGAACTACAGCTTGTAGTGTCTTCTGGGCAGGCATGTCACATGACCCGTCACATGACCCGTCACATGACCCGTCACATGACCCGTCACATGACCCGTCACATGACCCGTCACATGACCCGTCACATGACCCGTCACATGACCCGTCACATGACCCGTCACATGACCCGTCACATGACCCGGATTTGAACCTTATTTTCAAGATTTTTACATCAAACTCTCTTTTCCCCATTTTATATCCCGTGACCTAGCACCATTGTCAGCGATTTCTTTTAAATAAATGTTCAAATCCAGGTCATGTGATGTGGTCATACCATTCATGACATAGAACTGTGACAACCTCGATGTACGCAAACCCACATCTAAAGATCTGAGCGCAAGCAGATGAAGCAGTGCATATGACGAACTTTGGTGTTCCAGGTTTGCGTGCGCTGTGTGAGTGTGTAGAGGGGGTTTAGAGGTCGGGGGAGGGGGGGCGGGCAGAGTACAAAACACAATTTATCTTTATCACACTTTAATGTCCGATGTTCAGTTAGACTTTTCTAATATGTGTACGTATGGATGCATTTTTGTATACGTGTGATTGTATGCATGTTGTTTTTGCATATATTTCTGTATTTTGTAGTTTTACCCTTGCCTGGTTTTGCATGTAGATTGCTGTTGAGTTTTGGTCGTTTTTTTGTACGTTTCTTTCTTTCCGGGACCATGAACAATATTGTATAATGTGGGCAGGATCTTAGACCTCATGCTACAATGATATTATATTCATATAAAACACAGATGTTTTCCCTATGGAGAAAGTTTAAGTTATATATTGCCTGTGCATTTTGGGCTGCCTTTTAGATCTAACTGTCCACTAAGTTTAAGATAATAACAGTACTATATGAACTATTATTAAGGAGAAAATGATGATGAAAATGAATGACAAAAATAATACTGAAGATTCTTAATAAATCTTATTACATTTACAACCCTGTTTGTGCTGTTTCGTCCTTTATGGAACTTAATTTGTCAAAATGTTATTAACAATAATGGAATAGACGTGGCATCACTCTTGCACTGTGATGATGGAGTTGTTGACAGACCCACATTTTACAATCCTTTTTTGAATATCCAAATCATTCCCATTCAAAATCCTATCTTCCCCACAATAAACCTAACAAACCTAAGCCTAAATAGCCTTTTTGTCTTGTAGGGACCAGTTAATGTTTTTGTATTTTTCTCATTTAAAATTTTTAATGAATGAGGTCAATCACAAGGTGAACAAGCACAGTTCAGTAAGGAATACAGACCAGGCTAGACGAGCAAAACAGTTGACATTAAATATCTATTTCTTTATTTAGGGTACTAGGTTTATAAAATTACAACAATTACAGACACTCATATTCAGACTGATTTACAGAAAATAGCAAGCTTTATATAAGCCAGCGTGCTTTAGGTTTCTGGCTCAACACTTTAACCACTCCGCTTCCTTCCACAAAATAAACATTACAAGCGGGTCAGAACAGAACAGAGTCTTGGATTCCAGATGATCTTTTACTGGTATTCTAATCTCCATGGAGACCCTAAAAGGCTGATGCTCAAAATGTGGTGACTGGTTTGAGGTGTCATTTTCTCCCCTTCTTTCCTAGTGTTCCTTACTGAGGGCCAAGAGGACTGTGGGTAGTAAGTCAATAATCTGGTTTCTGTCCATGTTGCATCTTTACTTGGATCCTCTCCAACACTTCCTGCATCCTCCTCAACTAAAACATTAGGTGACAAAAAGGGGAGAAAGGAGAGAAGTGTGTGTGACAGAGAAAGAGGATGTAAGGAAGGAGGTCAGAATGGAGAGACAAAGAGAGAGGTTTAAGGAAGGAGTGTGTTGTTTTTTGATATGCTGAAGAAGAGCCCTCTAGATTCTTTAGATCTGCTGAAGACGAGCACTCTAGATCAACATTCCTCCTTCTGACTAGATAGGCAGGGAAGCAATTTTGTCCCAGTCTGCTGGAAATAATGTGTCTTGGTTAAGATAATGCTAAATGTTTCATCAAGTCTGCTATATATTGTGATTAATGGCAGTGCCGACTCTAGTCTTTTGAGGGCAAAATACTAAGCAAAATACTATATCAGGCGAAGGCCCCCTGGCGTTTGGTTGCCCTAAGTGACTGCTTATCTTAGCGTGTTTTCGAAAAGCATTTCTGAAATGTTTTCAGAAAAATATTTATATTTTCAGCTTGTTGGTTAGCGACATGACTAAGATATATGACCCTCTCCAGTAGAGTTGTCATCACGCCTGAAAATTCTAGCTTGGTCCGACCTAAGCCTGCTCATATGAGGCCAGAGCCTAGCCCAGAAAAAAAACTCATTTCAAAAAGAAAGATAATGAAATTGTTACAGTGTGTGCCTAACACTGATGTTGAATACAATTAGACAGCAACAGTGGAAATTAGGAAATTAAAAGACATTTAAATAAAATTTGAATTGATGAAATATGCTGTTCTTTATAATTATGTTGCCTATTTTTTATAACAGTCTATGGCCTATTTTTTGTTTGCTCCTTTTGTAATAAACAGTCCTGTACAATTTATTTCTTTAGAACAGACTTTACTTTCTTACTATTTAGGTTGTTTTTTACTCTTCCAAACGACAATATAAATAGACTGTTTCTCAAAATAAATTGAAAAAACTGTTAGGTAAATGTTGAATGAAATACCCGCAAATCATTGTATTTCTTTAATTTTATCTTCCTCTCTCCAGTTTGTGATGGAGAGAAACAGCTAACAAAAACTATATAATATCCAAGTATATTAATAAATAATTGTTGGTTCTATGTAGTATTAGTCTGATTTTATTTTGAAATAAACCTTTTTATTTTATGAATTGCCTGTTTGGCCCACAGGCCTACACACAGTGTTTACTTTGCTTTGTATCTTATGCGTATTTATTATTATAATGTAGCCAGCTAATAACTAAATGTTGTCTTGCTATGTGTGTGTCTGGTGTGCTAGTGAAAGTCTCACCAAGTTGAGATTTTCAATTTCAGATGAAACACCAATTATCTGCTTATCTAGTAAACTACATTGTTTCATGCAGTTGTCTTACATTTATTTAATTTACAAAAACATACGACGTTGTTACTATGTCAACCAATGCAAACTCCGCAGCCGTAGCTATCACGTTATGTCTAATTTTCTCGCTGTTAAATTGTTGCTAACCGCTGCCGGTCTGTAAAGCCATGTGCACACCGCCGCTTTGTAAGCATGTCGAAGATGCACGCTCCCATTCATTACCAACAGGAGCCAGCGAATCACGGCAACTGTGGGCGGAGTTAGTCTCAAAGACAAAATCTCCCAGTGAGACAGTGACAGTTAAAATGTTCTAATTTAGGCTATTTTCCAGCGAGCGGGCAGTGATGGAGTTCGGCGACTACCAATGCCAGATGGTAGATGTAGAGGTTAGATCAGGGGTGGGCAAATATTTTGGCTCAGGGGCCACATCAGGATTTTGAAAATTAAATGGAGGGCCACATTTGTTTTTGTAATTTGTAAATCATAATTGATTTGGAGGCCAGAAAAGGGCATTCCGTGGGCCGGATGGGACAGCCTCGCTGGCCTCATTTGGCCCTCGGGCTGTAGTTTGCCCACCCCTGGGTTAGATGTTCTATGCACCTTGAAGCCCCTTCTCTTTTCGACTCTCTATCTAAACCAATGGACAAAAATGTAATATTGCGTTGTCCAGTTTCCCCATTATGTATGATTCTTCTTTGGCTTCATGCCGAGATATAATTCAAAAGATTTATGATTGGAGGATGTTATCAGAGATCGTTGGGATCATAGTTCAGTGATACATGCATAACGTAAATCGAAGTAAATTGCTATTTGAACAAGTTGATACGAAATACGTTTTTAGTAGTGGAGGTGCGCAAATAATAAATACTTACTAATAATTGCAGAGACTGATGTTTCCACTAAACTGGTTAACAGGTAGTTGCTGCCATAAATAATACACACTTTAACCCTAACCTAATAATAATCCCATAGTAAAACATTCTGACTTAAATCGTGGTTTCTCTCAGCGTGTGACCAGAGCTAAAATGCGTTTACCAACCACACACTATTATTTGTTCACAATGGTGACCAAACTTAATGAATACTGTTAAGACATGTAACAAGACTTTTCAAGGGCTTTTATTTAGATAAGGAATTATAAGGACCCACAGACACTTCATTGGGGTTTGGGATTGTGACACATCAAATATTTTTGTTCAATAGGGGTTTGAAAATACAACAACATTGGCAATGTAGACTAAAACTTAATAGAAAAATCATCATATTATCAAATAGCCAGCTAACTGTGTTGGAATCCTCTCAATATTAACTAGCTAGTTAACATTTTATCCCTCTGTATTTGCTCGTCTGATGCAAACAGTGAAGGGCTTGATGAATAGCTCATTAGATGATTCTGTCTTGTTAGCTCTGGAATGCATCTTATATGGCTGGGGTCCCCAGGAGATGCACCATGGTAATATACATACAGATGGGGTGTGTGTGCTTTCCTCACCTCCTCGTCCTTCTCCCAGATGAGCCTCTCTGTCTCCCTGTCGACAGGTGATAGTGGGAGTGGAGTCAGGGGGAAGTCAACACCGCTTTCACTCCGGATTTTGTCACGCAGGCTAATAAGCAGAACAGATCCAGAGTTGTTTGATTGTTTTTTGTGTGCAACAAAAGCTGTTTTATCACAACCATTGTGCCTAACGCATTGTGCAGCTGTTTTACAACATGGGGCTTTCAAGTCTATTGTTTAACTTATGTTTACACGCACACTGTTGTGTGTATCAATTTCAAGTCAGTGCTTGCACATTTGTGTGTGAGTGTTTCTAATTCAGCGAATGTGTGTGTCTTTCAGCAGTTTGTGTTTCTGTGTGTGTATCTATTTCAGAATGTGTTTGTGTGTGTGTCTATTTCACCATATGTGTGTGTTTTCTTTTGAAATTGACTAAAGCATGTATGTGTTTGTATCCATCTCTGAAAATGTGAGCGTGTTTTTGTCCACTTAGTCCTGACTTTGTTATTGTCTGTGTCTCCCTATTTCAGACTTTGTGTGTATGCATGTGTGTGTGTGTGTGTGTGTGTGTGTGTGTGAGAGCCAACCTGCGCTTCTTATCCTGCACCACCATCCGTGTCATGTTTTGTATACACTGGGCTCTGTAGTTCTCGTAGTGTGTCTCTCTGGTGACGTCCTTCAGGTCCTGCATGTGAGTTCTCACCAACATGTTCCTCAGCAGCAGGAAGTCACTGTGGGCTGGGTTCTCCACTGACAACACAACCATTAGTGTTTGTTATCAAACAAAGACATGTAATCCCAGATTTAATAAAACATTCCACTATTAATGCAGTAGCTGCAGTTTTTTGGATCCCCTGCTGATTTTGTACATTTGCCCACTGACAAAGAATGATCAGACTATCATTTTATTGGTAGGTTTATTTGAACAATGAGAGAAAGAATTACAACAACAAAATCCAGAAAAACACATTTTAAATAAATTATACATTGATTTGCATTTTTCTAAGTAAAATGCAAATATACCTACTAGTAAGATTAAAGACTGATAATTTCTTTGTCAGTGGGCAAACAAACAAAATCAACAGGAGATAAAAAAAAATACTCCACTGTATGTACTTTTTATGTAAGTATGCTTTCACTATTTAGAATTAGCAGTAGTGATTGTGAACTGGATGAAAATAATACACACACTGCGTAAACATAGTTTACTACTGTTCAAAAGTTGGAGTTCACTTAGAAATACCCTTATTTTGCATGAAAAAATACACAAAAAGAGATTGAATAGGAAATATAGCTATTGACAAATATATTCTTTAATACAGATAATAATTGTGTCCTACAAACTATACTTTCATCAAAGAATCCTTCATTTGCAGCAATTACAGCCTTGCAGACCTTTGGTATGCTAGTTGTCATTTTGTTTAAACCATGCTTTGTAGTTAGGAGCTGTGCTTTGGGTCATTGTCCTGTTGTAGAAGAACATTGGCTCCAATCAAGCATCATCCACAGGGTATGACATGACATTGCAAAATGGAGTGATAGCCTTCCTTCTTCAAGATCCCTTTAACCCAGTACACATCTCTGACTATATCATCTCCAAAGCACCCCCAGACCATCACATTGCCTCCACCATGCTTGAGAGATGGCGTCAAGCACTCCTCCAGCATCTTTTCATTTGGTCTACATCTCACAAATGTTCTTTTGTGTAATCAAACTTAGATTTATTTGTCCATAACACTTTTTTCAAGTTTCTTGTCAATTTCTTGCATTTCTTGCATTTCATCGCACAATGTGCGATAAGAACACAGGACTGATGGTTGCTGAAAATGGGCTTCTGTACATCTATGTAGATATTCCATAAGAAATCAGCTGTTTTCAGCCTCAATAGTCATATACAACATTAACAATGTCTACACATTTCTGATAATATTGACATTATTTGAATGATAACAAAACAAATTGCTTTCCTTTCGAAAACATGAACAATTCAAATTGACCCCACATTTTTGAATGGTAGTGTATTGTATATTACCCCATTCAATCCTTTCCCAATTCACAATGAGGGCCTTGTCTTGTCTCAACAACTCTACTCGAGGTGTGGTACATTCAAACATCTAAACTTGTTTTCTCCTAAAGCACATCTAACCATGCGGTTTGGTTTCTTATCATACTGCTCCCTCAAGGAGGACATTTCCAAAATCTCAGCCTTTCATGTTATTAGCTTAGTGTGTTTGTGTGTGTGTGGGTTCAACATACCTTCCACCACGCCCCAGGGATAAAGGCGACCCCTAAACTTGTGCCCTTTACTCTCAAACTGGAGGTTACTGCCAATCACAGCAAACGGAATACTCTCCTAAAGAGAGAGATTGATAGCGAAGGTAGTGGAGAGATAGAGAATACAAAAAGACAGATAATGTTTAAGACATGTTAGATAATTTCACCACAGAGGAAAAAAGCCACTTTTAAATATTGCAAACTCCAGTTTTATAGTCACCTTGAGCAGCTGGTCCTGCCTTTTAAAATCTTCGTCCTCCTCAGAGTCACAGTCTGGGAACTGGTAGATGTTAATGCCAAAATACTCAATTTCCTCTCGGATCTACACCGAACGCATACAGACAGAGAAGTGAACCTCAACATTATGGTACAGGTAAGGCATATAAATCAAAATTTGACACACTCTTCTCGAAATGCTTGAAAAAAAGGACCAGGAACAAAACATCACTGGTAGAACCCCATTCTCTCACCTTCATCTTTTTCCTGCAGACCTCGGTGGTGGTGAGGCTGTCAGCTTTGGCCAGAACTGGGACTATATTTACCTTCTCATGCAGAGCTCTCATGCATTCCACATCTATAGGCCGCAGACTGGATTCCCACACACAAATAACGTAAAATAATAGTGGAAAACTAGGTTTTGCTGTGAGATAACAGTATCTATCTTGTACTTGTACCCAAAATGATGAAATAATCATTGTGTTGCATAGTGTTTGTGTGTGCAGTGTCTTACCCGTGTCCGAAGGGAGAGATGAAGTAGAGACAGCAGTGGACTCTGTTATCCTGGATGTTCTTTCTGTTCAAGCCACTCTCATCTCTGAAGTACTGCTCAAACTGTTGGTCAATGTAGTCCTCTAACTCTTTCCAGCTGTGGAGAACCCATACAAAACCACTCAGAGGAAACTACACACCTGGCTGATTCTCATTTGGATAGAAGAGCACTTCTCAAGATGATTCCAGCAACTCGCCATGTGATTGTTGTGTTTACGGACTAAATTACCCACGTACCTCTCGGTGTTGTTGACGGCGTCCCCAAACCCTGGTGTATCTACAATAGAGAGTCTGAGCTTCACTCCCTTCTCCTCGATACCCACGGTGTGTTTAGTAATGTATATTGTCTGTGTGATTCGCTCTACACCCACACACAAACACACACGTACACACACAGAAGGAAGATGATATGTTCACTACAAATACATCTTGTAAATCAGGTCAGGATAGTTACACTACAGACAAACATTGACAATTAGCTTTATTTGAAGGAAGCGCTACATTAACTTTTATCTCTCTGAATTGCTAATGGTGTACATACCTACACATACGCTACAGTCACGATATGAAGTACCTTAGGTACTTGTTGGCAGGGATTCTGGATTCTGCCTAAATACTGTGGATGTAGCCAACCTGTTTTGATTGACCTGCTAATCATCTAAACATGCAAAATATTGATGTAGCCCAAAAAGGTAATGTACTCTTACTTTCTTCCCCTGGTACAGCTTTTGACTTACCCTCTGCATTCAGCACCTTCCTGTCTTTGTAGAGGTCTGTGAGGAACAAACTGTTGACTAGAGTGGATTTACCCAGACCAGATTCTCCTAGACGGAAAGAGACAGAGATGGCATATAGATACAAAGTGGAACAGGGGAGACAGAGGAGAAGAGAGACAATTAAATGGCATGGATCCAACAAGACCAGACCCTCCAAGAGATAGAGGTGAATTGTCAAACTCTTCTATCACCTCAATTGCATGTACAATAATAACCAAAATCAAACAGCGTTCATTAAAGTACATTATTTAATGTACAGTTGAAGTCAGATGTTTACATACATTTTAGCCAAACACATTTAATCTCAGTTATTCACAATTCCTAATTAAATCCTAGTAACAATTATCTGTTATAGGTCAGTTAGAATAAACACTTTATTTTAAGAATGTCAGAATAATAGTGGAGAGAATTATTGATTTCAGCTTTTATTCCTTTTTTTACATTCCCAGTGGGTCAGATATTTACATACACTCACTTGTTAGCATTGCTATTAAATTGTTTAACTTGGGTGAAATGTTTGGGCAGCCTTCCACAAGCTTCTGAGAAAGTTGGTTGAATTTTGGTCCATTCCTCCTGACAGAACTTGTCAAACTGAGTCTATTTCTGTTGCTGGAACATGCTTTTTGAGTTCCGCCCACACATTTTCTACTGGATTGATGTCAACGCTTTGTGATGGCCCTTCCAAAGCCTCAACTTTGTTGTCCTTAAGCCATTTGCCACAACTTTGGATGTCATTGTCCTTTTAGACGACCAAATTGCCACCAAGCTTTAACTTCCTGACTGATGTCTTGACATTGAGCTTTAATATATCCACATAGGTTTCCTTCATCCTGATGCCATCTATTTTGTGAAGTGCACCAGTCGTTACTGGAGCAAAGCACCCCCACAACATGATGTAGCCACCCTTGTGTTTCACAGTATGATGGTGTTCTTTGGCTTGCAAGCCTACCCCTTTTTCTTCCAAACATAACAATAATCATTTTGGCCAAACAGACCAAAGGAAATTTCTCCTAAAAATATTATCTTTGTCCCCATGTGCAATTACAAACAGTAGTCTGGCTTTTTATGTTTAGTACATGTTTCCTCCAGCATCTTCACAAGATTCCTTGCTGTTGTTTGGGATTGATTTGCACTTTTTGCACCAAAGTACATTAATCTCTAGGAGACAGAATATGACTCCTTTCTGACTGGTTTGACGGCTGCCTGGTGCCATGAGGTTTATACGTGCATACAAATGTTTGTACAGATGGACGTGGTACCTTTAGGTGTTTGGAAATTGCTCCCAAGGATGAACCAGACGCATAGAGGTCTACAATTTATTTTCTCAGGTCTTGGCTGATTTCTTTAGATTTTCCCATGATGTCAAGCAGAGGCACTGAGTTTAAAGTAGGCCTTACACACATACACAGGTATACCTCAAATTAACATTAACATTTCTGGAATGTTCAATGACACTTTCAACTTAGTGTATGTAAACGAAAGAACTACTTGTGTCATGGGCAAAGTAGATGTCCTAGCCAAAACCATTGTTTGTTAATAAGAAAGCTGTGGTTAAAAGATTTATTTTCATGACTTCAACCTAAATGTATGTAAACCTCATACTTAAACAGCATATAATTTGTTTTGAAAATCAGAATAAGATAGCTACTGTTTACATCAGAGACAAAAGTCTCACCTGCTACCATAAGGGTGAAGGCGAAGCCCTTCTTCACGGACTTCCTGTGTACCTGGTTGGGCAGTGTGGCAAAGCCAACATACTCCTTGTCCATGTCCTGTAGAGAATGCCAAAAGCACAAAATTCGAAAAACACCACCAACCATAAATGTATGTTGGCAATACTGATTTTGGAACTTCATCTGTGCACCCATCGATCTCACTCAAAGCGAACAAACAGATGACACCCCGGGAACGCTTACGGAGGAACGCACCTCAGCAGAATCGTATGGGTCGAAGCGCCCCCACGGGCTTCGTGGTCGGGAATGAGGGGAGGAGTCTAAGGACTGTGACCCAGAGGTCAGCTGGTGCGTCCTCGGCGGCAGAGGCTCAAACTGTTCGTCCAGGGTGGCACGGCTTGGCCTGGGGGGAGCAGAGGGTGGGGGGCCGCCAGGGGAGATTTTGGGGAAATGAGTCATCCCTGCAGGTGGGTGTCCGGATCGCCCTCCCCAGGGCCCGGTTGCCTCTGGTTCTCGGTCAGTGAAAGGTGCACGGCATCCTGGGATGGCGTGTTGCTCCCCGGATGCACACCGGGAAGGGGTGACGGGGGGAAATTCCCTCATGGGGTAGACTAGCTCAGTGTCCTCTGTGACCTCCATAGATAGGCTGGATAGCTAGGGGAGAAATGGGAATATAAAGCCAGATATCAACCAGGGCAGCAAAGAGAATCTGACCAGTAACCAACATTGCAAGATCACGTCTGCCAGAGACATCAGTGGTCTGTTCCCGAGCAGGGCAGTTCACCCTTATTGACCCCGAGCAGGGCAGTTAACCCTTATTGACCCCGAGCAGGGCAGTTAAACCTTATTGACCCCGAGCAGGGCAGGTAACCCCTATTGACCCCGAGCAGGGCAGTTAACCCTTATTGACCCCGAGCAGGGCAGTTTACCCCTATTGACCCCGAGCAGGGCAGTTCACCCTTATTGACCCCAAGCAGGGCAGTTAACCCTTATTGCTCCCCAGGTAGTTCATGTCAATGAGAATGAGTTCACAGTCCAATTATTGGCAAATCAGAAGCATAGCTGAGGTGAACTAGGACGTCCTGGACACCTGAGGTTTTTACTGTTTTAATAAAGGCCCTGAACATTAGCAAGGCCATTAAGTGTTCTGCAACACCAGAGGCGCTTTTGCCGAACTGCGATAGGTGTGAGGTGTGTCAGGTTGGCTGCTGTCACAGGAAATGGTTGTAAGGAATTGTATTAGTATTGCATTGAATCGCACAAGGGCGATGAAATCGCACTTGCACGTGACCCCTGACCTTCGGGTCCAGTTATATCAATACGGTCAGTGTCTGAATCCCGTCATGGTACGTGGGTTGGGAGAGCAAGGATGATCAGCAAGGCAGTCTGGGCCGGGCCTCAACCCTAACAGCTCAATATGCACAATATCTCAAGTCAGTATACTAAATGTACAGACTCTCAGGTTCCACCCTGAGTATATCCACAGATTAACATGATGGAGATTCTACACAGCGCCCACCAGGTTACACTCTCCAGAGTCTAATCCTGGTTAAGACCCCCAAATCCCCCTGGGGAACATTAGAGTGTGTGGTCTCTAGGTATGGAAGGCCTTTTGTAGAGTACACTGATCAACGGGACTCTCCAACTTGTGTCACACTGGCTAACCATAATATTGGGAGATGCATTGTGGCATTGTTGACCAGGGATGCCTAAACATTTTAATTATAGGGGCTCAATGTTCTAGGTCCGGCCTGTCACCTCTAATTACCTACAACCGTCTGTGACAGGATTAACACTGGGCCACCTCTAATGCTGATCTCCAGTAAGAGGGTGGGGGGTTGGAGCGCAAACACGCATGCACAGCCACCCACAAACACACACACACACACACACACACACACACAGACAGTAAATTGTATTGTAGTGTAAGAAATGTGACTATACAACAAATATAGGTGTATCCGGAATTCCTACCTGATCGTCTGAACAGGGTGCAGAATATATACCAGTGGAAAGGATAGAAGATTATAATGGAAAGACAAAAAGATATGTTACATAAATAACTATATTTTTCATTCATGTTAAACAGTCAAAACACGGCTTTAATTATGAAGAATTAAAAAACATTAAAACAATAAATACACAACAGAACAAAAAATAATTCACTACTGTAAGTCGGCCTGGATAAGAGCGTCTGCTAAATGTATTTAACATAAATGAATCCAACTTTAGGCAATAACTACAAGTTAAACATTTGTGTAGCCTGCGCTCTGTTCAGTTGTTAAAGCAATGTACAATATAAAACGGGATAGATTAAACCTCGGAATTACCAGGTTTAATGCTGCTGCGAAACCTAACGGGCGACGACATGTGGTCCATGCTTCGGTGCGCTGTCAGCTGGTCATCAGACGCAAGGATTCCCATCCGTCGAAAATCACAACCCTGTCGTGCGGAACTTACCTGAATGCTGCGTTTATTTAACAACAATTAAAACAAAAACCTGAAAGCAATTAAATCATACTGTAGACTCAGGTCATTGTATAGCTACACTGTGATCGATATCGTGTCCCGCAAGGTTCAGCCAGGTCCTACAGGGCAACCTGGAACACTTGCTGTGACGTATTTACGTACTACACGAGCATCTGGTGCTGGTCTGCTCTGCTCTACAACTGTTAGATGCATTTGCGTTTTTTCTTGTTAGGGTTTCAGATTCATTTGAGCCCAATCGAATGTATGGTAAATCTTGTATTGTGGGCTTTTGGAGTCAAACTTATTGAATGCCTGGCTGAACGACCAACGCTTTATACCCGCCAAGTAAATATTTACGACATGCTGGTATACATTTATAATGCCGATCTCCAGTAAGAACGAGGGGAGTTGATGGGACGGTGCATTTCGTCCGACTGCTGTGGTAGCCATGCTGGTTGAATTTCTTCAATCCTAAAAAAAAGGCATCTCTATGCGCCAGAAAATCATCTAATATACATATTCTGCATATAATATACAAACCTGTTTCCAAAAAAGTTGGGACACTGTGTAAAAGAAAAACAGAATACAATGTTGTGCAAATCATTTAAACCCTATATTCAATAGAAAACAGAACAAAGACACATACCAGATAAGAAACTGAGAAATGTTATTGCTACTTGAAAAATGTATGTCCATAACTTTAATGCAGTGACAGGGGCAGCAAAAGACTGGTTGTGTTATGCAAAAAAAAAAAACAATTGAAACATCTCACAACAAGTAACTAGTAACATGATTGGATATAAAAAGAGCATGGGCCTTAGTATGTTTTATGGAGCAGTCCTGGTAAGAGTTGAGATAGAATCGTGGCCCTGGTCTGGAATACGTTTAGGTTTAGTTGAGGGGCTTTGGTCTGGAATGGGTTGAGGTGTAGCTGAAGGGCCCGGGTCTGGAATAAGTTGAAGTGTAGTTGAGGGGCCCTGGTCTGGAATGGGTTGAAGTGTAGCTAAGGAGCATTGGTATAGGTTGGGGTGTAGCTGAGGGGCATTGGTATAGGTTGGTGTGTAGCTGTGGGGCCATGGTCTGGAATGGGTTGAGGTGTAGCTGAGGGGCCCTGGTCTGGAATGGGTTGAGGTGTAGCTGAGGGGCCCTGGTCTGGAATGGGTTGAGGTGTAGCTGAAGGGCCCTGGTCTGGAATCATTTGGGGTGTAGTTGAGGGGCCCTGGTCTGGAATGGGTTGAGGAGCATCTGAGGGGATTGGTATAGGTTGAGGTGTCAGGGTGATACTGTTTCCTAGCTTGACCATGTTTAATCTGTCCCCAATAAATATTTTATGTCTAAGATATGAGGATACCAGTTGAGCGGAGAGATGGTTGGGATCCAAACGCGCGACTTGGTGAATGAGTTCAGAAACAGTGAGCAGGGGTAGGTGAGCTCGGTGGGAACGAGCTGTGTAGAGCGTTGGGGCTCGGACAACACAAGGAACGAAATGATCAGGTGTGGTGAGCCTTTCGTTGTATAGGAAAAATACTGCGATATAAGGAAAACGCCTGGAAAGCCAAATACTGTGATATACGCAGGAGCCAAAAAACTAGATACGTAGCAGTGACCTTACATAGCACTTTGTTTGAACTGGCAACTGGGTAGTGAGGACTGGAAACTTAAATAGGGGTGCTGATAGATGATGAGGGACAGGTGTGCGTAGTTGGCAGTGTGCTTGATGACTGTGGTGCTTGGTGACAGAGGTGTGTACTGTGGCCATAGGCCACTAGAGGGGGTGGTAGGACCAGAAACAGAGTCAGATCAGGGTGGAACCGTAACATAAGATCAAATTCTTTAACAGTGACAAACGTATAAAGCTGTCCCTGTGCAAAGCAGTTACCCGTAATTTTTGTAAATGAAAATGCCAATTAACCTTTAGGTTTAGTTGACGGGCCCTGTTCTGGAATAAGTTTAGATTTAGTTGAGGGGCCCTGGTCTGGAATGGGTTGAGGTGTAGCTGAAGGGCCCTGGTCTGGAATCATTTGGGTTGTAGTTGAGGGGCCCTGGTCTGGAATGGGTTGAGGTGTAGCTGAGGGGCCCTGGTCTGGAATGGGTTGAGGTGTAGCTGAAGGGCCCTGGTCTGGAATCATTTGGGGTGTAGTTGAGGGGCCCTGGTCTGGAATGGGTTGAGGTGTAGCTGAGGGGCCCTGGTCTGGAATGGGTTGAGGTGTAGCTGAGGGGCCTTGGTCTGGAATAAGCTGAAGGGTAGTTTAGGGGCCCTGGTCTGGAATGGGTTGAGGTGCAGCTGAGGGGATTGGTATAGGTTGAGGTGTCAGGGTGATAATGTTTTCTAGCTTGACCCATTTTAATCTGTCCCCAATAAATATTTTATGTCTAAGATCAAATTCTTAAACAGTGACAAATGTATAAAGCTGTTCCTGTGCAGTTACCCTTAATTGTTTTAAATGAGAATGCCAATTAACCTTTAGGTTTAGTTGAGGGGCCCTGGTCGGGAATAAGTTTAGATTTAGTTGAGGGGCCCTGGTCTGGAATGGGTTGAGGTGTAGCTAAGGAGCATTGGTATAGGTTGGGGTGTAGCTGAGGGGCATTGGTATAGGTTGGTGTGTAGCTGTGGGGCCATGGTCTGGAATGGGTTGAGGTGTAGCTGAGGGGCCCTGGTCTGGAATGGGTTGAGGTGTAGCTGAAGGGCCCTGGTCTGGAATCATTTGGGGTGTAGTTGAGGGGCCCTGGTCTGGAATGGTTTGAGGTGTAGTTGAGGGGCCCTGGTATAGGTTGAAGTGTAGCTAAGGGGCCCTGGTCTGGAATGGGTTGAGGTGTAGCAAAGGGGCCCTGGTCTGGAATGGTTTGAGGTGTAGTTGAGGGGCCCTGGTATAGGTTGAAGTGTAGCTAAGGAGCCCTGGTCTGGAATGGGTTGAGGTGTAGCTGAGGGGCATTGGTATAGGTTGAAGTGTAGCTAAGGGGCCCTGGTCTGGAATGGGTTGAGGTGTAGCTGAGGGGCATTGGTATAGGTTGAGGTGCAGCTGAGGGGCCCTGGTCTGGAATGGGTTGAGGTGTAGCTGAGGGGCCCTGGTTTTGAATAAGTTGAGGTGTAGTTTAGGGGCCCTGGTCTGGAATGGGTTAAGGTGTAGCTGAGGGGATTGGTATAGGTTGAGGTGTCAGGGTGATACTGTTTTCGATCTTGATAAATTTTAATCTGTCCCCGATAAATATTTCATGTCTAAAATCAAATTCCTAAACAGTGACAAATGTATTAAGCTGTACCTGTGCAAAGCAGTTACCCTTAATTGTTGTAAATGAGAATGCCAATTAACCTTAAATTGAAACATGCTGATCAAGCTGACATCAGTAATTGCAGACTGTAGTGTAGAGATAAAAAATGGAAACACATCTTAAAACGAGCTTGTGTTTTAATCTGAATAACAGTGAACGCAGTGTATTGAGATTTTATCTGATTAACAGTGAAAGCAGTGTATTGTGATTTTATCTGAATAACAGTGAAAGCAGTGTATTGTGATTTTCACGTCCTCCTGGGTCAGATTGCGGGATGGCAGAAGTCATTGTCCTAAAAGAGAATAAAGTTCAAAGGCAGATCATTGAGAAAAGGTTTAAGGCCCCAAGAAATCTCTATCTTTTTTCAAGGTGAAAAAGGCCTGACATTAAATGTCTTGATGTCAGCCTTCCACATCACAATAATACACAAAACCTGAGGAAACTTTCTGTTTGAATCAATGAAATATAGAGGCATATAATGTTGGGCGGTCCCTGATTTCCTGTAGTTCATCATTTTAAATGAAGCCCTATTTCTCAATAAAAAAAAGCATTTTGTTATTTTAAGACTCTGCGTTGAGTTTAAAGAAAGGCAATGAACCGATGACCCTACTGAATACAAAATCCTCAAAATATAAGTGTGTGTGAGTGTGCTGTGTCCCTACCACATCAGGGTGTTGGCGCTTGCACAGCCACTGTGCTCTGTAACGCTCATAGTGTGTGTCATGAGTCATGTCCTTCAGGTCCTGCATGTGAGTCCTCACCAACATGTTCCTCAGATGGACAAAGTCACTGTGATCGGGGTTGTCCACTGACAACACAACACAGAAACAGTGCACACCGTTCGTTTAACTGTACAGTGTTATTCTGTGTGGGCCTTGTTCTCTGAGTGTCTGTCTTCTCTGCACCTTGCACCACGCCCCAGGGGTAGACGCGGACGCGGACCTTGCGGCCGTTCATGTCCACCACTTTGTTACCGCCAACCACCGCAAACGGAACCCTCTTCTGACCGACAGAATGAGACAAGAGGAGAGAGAAGCCTCTAGAACAATTCCCTCTAATGGCAACGTCCCCATGCCGTCCTAGCTCTATAGGTCAACTATGACTGTGAAGAAATGAAGGAACATCCGTCCGTCATTACCTTGAGCTCCATGTCCTGCTTGCTGAACTCATCCTCATCAGAGTCACATTCTGGGAACTGGTAGATCTTCAACATGTGTTTATCAATCTCACTCAGGATCTGTGGGGGGGATACAAGGGGAGAGAGACAGGGGGTAAGGAAGGGGGTTACACCCAAAAGTTTAGCTTCTTAGGCCGAGTGGTCCAGGGTTCTAAGCCGCTGCCTCTGGTGCACTTTGCTGCAGCGTGGGTTCGAATCCCGCCTACAGCTATTTCATCACACTCTGTTTTCCACTTTCTCTCCTCTGTCAAAAACAATTAAAATACCTAACAATAATTCGTTTTTAATAATAGTACCATGCAAAGGCCTAAACCTCTTGGCCTCATCCATCAATCTGACATTATGTAATGAAAGGTCCCGCTTTGTCAGACAGACAAAGACCATTGGTGAGAAACACTCCAGCCCCCAGCCTCTAGTCTTTCTCACTCTGTTCTTTTTCCTGGTGACCTCGTCCCGCGTGAGACAGTCTGCTTTGGCCAGAACAGGGACGATGTTGACCTTGTCCTGCAGAGCCTGCATACACTCTACATCCAACGGCCGCAGACTAAAGATGCCGACAGACAGGCAGGGAGACAGACAGGCAGAGTGACAGACAGACAGGCAGACAGACAGGCAGGGAGACAGACAGACAGGCAGAGTGACAGACAGACAGGCAGACAGACAGGCAGGGTGAGTGACACTGTGGGTACACCACTTATGCAATCTCTCATGGATTCATGTCAAAAATCAATCAAGGCCCACAGAGAAATAGGTCATCAGTTCCTAGTTTTCATCATTGATCATTTAGACGATTCACAATTTGTTGAAAGTGGTGCTTTAACAGGCAAGGTGTTTTTAAACGGGTGATTGAATGCTAATTAAATATCTCCTCCTTCCGCAGAGGTAATTGTAAATGTTAATGCCCTTTCTTCTAGAAGTAATTTAAACGCTGGAAGGCAAGTGTGTGGCACACATACTGTTTGAGGTATAGCTGTGCGTGCGTGTGTATGGTATCGTACCCGTGACCAAATGGAGAGATGAAGTACAGACAGCAGTGGACTCTGTTATCCTGGATGTGTCTCCTGTCTAGACCGACCTCATCCTTGCGGTACTGCTCTAACTGACAGTTGATGTAGTCTGAGATACCCTTATAGCTGCAGCAACACACACGCCCCCTCACACACACAAATACACACCCACACACGAATACACACCCACACACACACGAATACACACCCACACACGAATACACACCGACACACAGAGGAGATGAAGTGGTTGCTCAGTTCCTTATACAAGTGACATAATCCTAGGGGAGGACTTCATGAGCACAATACTAGGTCATTTTGCGATGCGGCTTTCTAGGTAGTCGCTTGTGTAGTGTGGCTGTGGCTCATGGGGGACGGGCACACCTGTGTTGGTTGTTCAAGGTGTCTCCGTAGCCCTGTGTGTCCACTAAGTTCAGTTTGAGCTTCACTCCCTTTTCCTCGATGCACACTGATTTCTGGGTGATGCCCACTGTCTGGGTCAACCTCTCTGGACAGCACACACACATACAAACACACAAACACGGTCACCGGTCGAATACATTACAAAAAATGCATGTGTATGTTTAAAGGCTGGCCAACAGGGTTGTATCTGGATTAGGGTCTAATGCTTGTTTTCAGAATATACAATCTTCTAATAAGCATGCTTTTTATCATAATTTTTCAAAGCAATGTTTAAAGCAAAACCCAATGTCGTAGATCAGGGTTGGGTAGTTCCAGTGAAGACAAGCTATTGCAAAGGTTACAACTTGACTTAACAGTTGTTTCTTAGGGCTTACCCTCTGCATTCAGAACCTTCCTGTCTTTGTATAGGTCTGTTAGAAAAAGACTGTTGACCAGGGTGGATTTTCCCAGACCAGATTCTCCTGGACGAGGAAAGTAGACAAAGAGGGAGAGAGAAAGATACAGGAGAATAAAGGAGAGGATATCCTGCCTAGCCTCAGACCTTGCCACTGCCAAAGACTTCTCATGAGGTTCCATAAACTGTGGCTGTCGGGCAGCCCTTCTACTGTCCTCAACTATGACCATCAGAGTGAACTCAAAGCCCTTCCCCTGTCCTCACCTATGACCATCAGAGAGAACTCAAAGCCCTTCCCCTGTCCTCACCTATGACCATCAGAGTGAACTCAAAGCCCTTCCCCTGTCCTCACCTATGACCATCAGAGTGAACTCAAAGCCCTTCCCCTGTCCTCACCTATGACCATCAGAGTGAACTCAAAGCCCTTCCCCTGTCCTCACCTATGACCATCAGAGTGAACTCAAAGCCCTTCCCCTGTCCTCACCTATGACCATCAGAGTGAACTCAAAACCCTTCCCCTGTCCTCACCTATGACCATCAGAGTGAACTCAAAGCCCTTCTTCACGGAGTTCCTGTGTATTTGATTGGGCAGAGTGGCAAAGCCAACATACTCCTTGTCCCAGTTCTGCAGGAGTTAATGACAATAGGCCAACATTAAGCCAAGATTAAGCACAAGATACACGGTTCCCACTACTTATGAGAGAGATATAATCTTTGTACTTACTGTGCATGAAATAGTATTTATGTTCTCAATTCACGGTGGCGTTGTAAACGGTTCTGACATCATGAGAAAATCCCCACATGAGCTAACAGTTTTTAGCTCCTGTGGGAATTTTATACAAATTGGATATCTTGGTTTAGACTGTTCAACGGCAAAGTCCAACAACTCAACAAAGCTGGAAATGTGAGCTTTCAATACTAGCTCGTTAACGCTCTCTCTCTTTGCCTAACTGTCTGTCAAATAAAATGTGTAACTTGTGCCACTGAGAATGTAAGATATACAAAATGTCTATATATAAACAAATGTAAAGAAGAAAAATAAAGATGATTGATTGTTGGGTACATTTTTCAAGACTTTCAGTGACAAAGGCTGGTGAAAATGCCTGTCACTAGATCGAATAGTGTCACATCCCTCTATGCTGAGGCACATTAAAGCTATTCCGGAGGCCGTGTTAGCCCAATGCTCTTTAAAGACACCATATTGAATTTTCCTTGGCATCTCCTTGCACCTTACCTCAGTAGCATACGGGTCAAGGGAACCCCAGGGGCTCTTGGGTCTGGTGAAGCGATCAGAGGTCCCCTTGGAGAGTGAGCCCAAGTAACAGTGCTCTGAGAGGGGGCAACAGTAGGTAACATTTCTGGGCATCGACCCAGTGGCCAGCTGGGAGGTGCGGCGGTTGATTTCTAAGTGAAACTCGCTTAAGATGCTTCCCAAACCTAAGTCCCCTGTTTCAGCGGTGGTCAGTGTGGTGACCTGGAAAAGGAACAGGGAAGAATAAGAGAGGGAGGGGGGCGTGATGGAAGATTTGAGGGGAGGCATGAAGGAAGAGACAGCGTGATGGAGGGGGTGTAGGTGACTAACTCCAACAGGACAGCCGGCCTGAATACAATTCCGATCCGGTAGCTTGCAATGCGGGGTAAAATATGTTGATCTGCCCTTGACCAAGTCACCCTAATTGCTCCGGGGCAGCATTGATAGCTGCTGATCCCCGACTCTCCTCCCACTCTCTGAGGGAGCTTCAGGGGGATTTTGTATATGCAAAAATGTTCCACGTTACACCATACAATTGTACATGTGTATAATAAATGTAGGCAAATATATAGTATCTTACACCTTGAAATACTTCACACACACAGTTGGAAATCCTGTTCATAAACAAAGTGGCATGATGGGGTGGCAGGTAAGTTAGGTCCGACTTGCTAAATCGTACCACTGAATTAGCAAGGTAAACAATGTGTTGTTCTGTCCCTGAGCAAGGGAGTTAACCCTAATTTCTCCTACAATGTTGTGAAATAATTGTTAAAAAAAATATCATGTCATGTCTTTTTTTTATTTTAATGAATACATCCTAAAGTTACCTACCTCTCCATCTGAAGACAGTGCAGGTGCAGATGACACTGCTATGAACCCATATTCAGGATTACATGGAAGAAAGTAGAATTACGGTTGTACAATACAAACAATATTAAAAGTAACCGCCAGAGGGCAGTATACATGCATTATTACCTTTTGAAAATTAACATCAAATGCCTTAAACAAAAGCGTTGACAAATGAAGTGTAAAACACACGTTTCTTCCAGCACATGATCTCTGTAACATGCTACATTTGAAAATATAGGTAAGAAAGCAGCTCTGTAGCCTACCTGAATCGTCTGTCTGTGGTTTGGACGAAATGTTTAGGTTGCCTATAATTTGGTTAACAAATTGTATTACTTTGCTAGCTAAATTGATAACGTCACAGAAACAGGAAAAGTTGCATACTAAGTTAGCCGAGCTAGTGGAGACAATTACTTTAGTAGCTCATGTTTGGAATATCTGTACAAAATTAACCCACGAATAATGTGAACGTTGTGGTAATGAGGTTCACTTATTAGACAATTTTATTTTTACCTTTTTCGTCGTACATGGTCTTATGTATTTAACCGTTACAATCTCATTGCGTTCTGGAACCAAAATAAACGTCCACAAATGTGGTACTTTAAAAAACAACAAAATGAATTATGTTTAAGTATACATTTATTCCAGTTAAAATGGGTACTGTAATAACAAAACATTACATTAACGATATCAGATTAGTTAAAATGGACTCCTCAATCCTCAATGTTATTTAAGATTCAGACTACTTTTTATACCTTGCATTTCAAAATAGATGTGTAACATGTTGTTTTCAATGTGCATACAGTGGTCTATAAGAATCACTTTCATACCTCACCCCCGCCATGAAACACAG
The DNA here is from genome assembly GCA_016801125.1 of Novumbra hubbsi. Classification (NCBI taxonomy): domain Eukaryota; kingdom Metazoa; phylum Chordata; class Actinopteri; order Esociformes; family Umbridae; genus Novumbra; species Novumbra hubbsi. The sequence goes on from JACXGK010000513.1 coordinate 69,489, forward strand.
GTTTGAAAGTGTGGTTTTGATGTCATGGGGCAAAATGGGCACATTTGGGGACCCTTTAGGCACAACGGCACCAATTTGACCACCAGTAGCTAAAACTCACAGAATGACACTTTAGCGGGAGAAGGGGGACAGGTTTGTGTCACACATGATGTGAGGTCTAATCATCACAACCACGAAGGGTAAAGAAAGGTATGGAGGCCTGCTGATAACCTTGTCAAAGTTAGACCACGTCCAAAATCAGCGACATTTTAAGTTAAAAACCCCATTGAGTTATGTGAGTTACTATAAATATCCAATTGTGAACATTGAACATACCTATTCTCAATTACAGTGGTTTTCTAATTTCCCCAAAAAGATTTGTACCAATTCAGTTGATATTTAACAGAATTCAGCTCGGTACAAAATTAAGAGACCCCAGAAAATGTTTCTTAAATCTTCATCTCAAGTCAGCAATATGTACGTCTGTAAGATATCTTGGAGATGTATGCGAAGGATCTGTGGAATATCTGTAAGATGTATTCTAGACATCGTTTGCGCATAGGGAAAGCGTCTCTGAGACGTATTAGATTGCTGGACGGCAGAAATTGTGCTAGATGTACCGCAAAAGTAATTGTAATAAAAATATACTATTGACCTTGCCAAAACAGTTAAAAATTAAAGTTTTGAGTGAGGAAAAGAAGGGTTAAATTCAGGTTGCTTCCAGCCTTAACATTTAAAATATGGCAGTTTATAAGAACTAGGTCAAGCAGCAGACATTGGGGACAACAAAGCTACAGACCGGCAGAGGACGAAAACGACTCTTCAATGACTCGGAGGACCCCCAACTCATTCGAATGTCACTCAACAACCATAGAATTACTTCAAGTGACGTACAAAAAGAGTGGGTGAAGTGCACAGCGAGGATGGTATGAAACAGCCTCCATGGGGCAGAGCTAGAAAAACAGCTCTTCATCAATGAGAAGCACAGAAGAGCCAGGCTGAGGTTTGCATAAGACCATAGGGACCATAGAGGACTGGAGTAAGGACATCTCTGATGAGTCAAATTTTTAGCTTTGCCCAACACCTGGTCGTCTAATGGTTAGACAGAGATCTGGAGAGGCCTACAAGCCACAGTGTTTCACACCCACTGTGAGATTTGGTGGAGGATCGGTGATGATCTGGGGGGTGCTTCAGCACGGCTTGAATCGGGCAGATTTGTCTTTGTGAAGGACGCATGAATCAAGCCACTTAAAACTTTTTTTTCCAGCAGGACAATGCTCCATGCCACACAGCCTGGTCCATCAAGCTGTGGATGGAGGACCACCAGGTACAGACCCTGTCATCGCCAGACCTGAACCCCATTGAAATCCTCTGGAATGTGATCAAGAGGAAGATGGATAATCACAAGCCATCAAACAAACCCGAGATACTTGAATTTTTGCGCCAGGAGTGGCATAAAGTCACCCAACATCAATGTGAAAGTCTGGTGTCATGAAAAATGACACCAGGTGACACTAAAAATGACACCAGGTGACACTAAAAATGACACCAGGTGACACTAAAAATGACACTATGTGAAACATTACTATTGTTTTTTTAATTTTATTATTTATTTTCTTTGCATTATTCAAGGTCTGACAACACTGCATCTTTTTTTGTTATTTTGACAAGTCTGCAAATAAATGCTCTAAATGACAATATTTTTATTTGGAATTTGGAAGAAAATGTTGTCAGTCAAAATTTTTTATTTTTGCCCAAACACATACCTATAAATATTAAAACATGATAATTCAACTGATAATTTTGCCATGGTCTGTTAATTCTTACCAGAGCTGTATATCTACTAAAGGGAGCATCGCATTCCACCAGTGTTACACATACCATAGTTTGTGAAACCTGCTCTAGTATAGCCTACAAATTGAGCTAAATAGTTAGCTATCTTTCATCTTTAACTAGATGGGTAATCAAACAAATGCCTATAATTTCTGTGTTCATTTTAGTCAGTAGCGCAAAGGGCTATTGAGTTTCACTGCCTTGGCTTAGTATCTTAAAATAAGTAATAAATGGGATTTATTAGGATACCCATCTCAAAATATTTATACATTTTATTATAGGTGTAGAACATAACATGCAATATTATATGTTAAGTAATTTAGTGCTGCACGTAAAATCCCCTTTTGGGCATGACCAGATTATTGCCAGGGATGAAGGTTGATCTGTTTAAACCGGTCTTCCTCCATAGGGTCCCTGAATATTGGAGATTGTTCTGGTATTTGTGCACAATGACACATGTATCAATCAAGATTCAATTGAGAAAATTCAACACTCCAATTGTCCTCCTCACAAAATCTTCTTGCTTGATGGGAAAACATTTTTAAAGGGTCACCTCACAATTTATACTCCTCATGCCAATCAACACTGTTCTTCAAGTTCTGTCGTTGGCTTTTTCAGTTATAGGATGGCAAAGCTATTAAATATAATACTGAAATCCTATGTCTCTTGTGGATACAAAATATTTGCTTGCGCTTTTTGTTCCACATGGTGTAGCACAATGATTGAAGTTTCCAAATTTACAATTACAATTTAACATGCGAAGGATGTATATTTTGGTTGTGAAACGTATTTTTGTTTTTTCACATATGGATGTACTTTACTTTAGAACCCTTTCTAGGACAGAACTTCCCCCCTTGAAAGTACATATTTTCACAATTCAGAAAGGTTACAATATTAAAAAGAACTACGTAGTTCATGTAATTAATGCTAATGTGGGGTTTATAAGCTAGCAATATTCTGGCAACATACCCAGAATGCACTGTTTTTATAACATTTACATTAACATCAGTAAACTTGAAACAACCTAAGTATACTATTAGATAAAATAAGCTGCGTGTAACAAAATAGCAAATTAACTAGATTTCACCCTTCTCATTTTGCCCATACAAACCTCACTGGTGTCAGACATGTTATTGTTGTACAGACAGATTTTCTGTTTCATGTGGCCAAGTTATCTTCTCCCCGCCCTATTTGTGCATTCAGGTCTGCCTCAGTGGATTAGCGAATTAGACTCTCCGGTTGCCAGTTGAGCGGTTGGTTTCATTGAACATTCTTGTATGTGGACCTTAGGCGTACAGGGTTCGGGAAGATGCGGTGGGTGCCCATTAATGCTGAGAGAAGGATCCTGGTGTCATCTCCGGTCATCAGGCCCCAGTTACTGAGAGGCCAGAACAGGGGGCCACATTCCATACTCTTTCTTCTCTCACCAGTGTACGAAAATCACGTCTCTGCCTGGTTTTCGAACTCCCATCCACTAAATGATGGTAGGCTAGAATTTAAGGCTTCTGTGGTATTTTTGATGTGGAAAAGAATGTAGTTTGCATACCGTGTATACATGAACTCCTTCAACTTTTTTAAATATAGTAAAGTATTTTTCAATCCCCCTGAGCCTCTTTAAAGTGCAATAGGTGTTTCACAGATTGTATTTAAGGACAAAATCACAGGCATAGCCCATATTAGGATAGGCTTTTTTATCTATACAAATGTGATAACGTCAATACAATAAAGACCAACTTGGTACTATAATCTTTACCAATTGGTAGCTCGCTTAATTTATATTGGGTTGTGGCTTGAGACTACGATGTAGTGGCCTGCATATAACCTTGTCAAATTTAGACCACTTCCGGAATCAGGAACATTCCAAAGGTTCTACGGTCTGTTCACATCTTAAATTCAGAGGAAGGTGTCCTCACTGGTTCTGTCCCATACTACCTTGCTGGTTTTATGGACTTGGGCTGAAACAGGGCTCCGGTTTAAATGGGTGCCAGCCTGGTGTTGAATCTCAGAGCAGTCATGGTGTGAGTTGGGCTTCAACTGGTCATTGTTTCCATCAGCAAGAGGAAAGTGGAGTTCCTTTCTGTCACTGTTGCTCTGTGGCTCCGATTGACCGTGATTGTGTTTTTGTGGCTGTGAATGGACGTACTCAGTGTCTTCAGCCTGGGTTCGGGTTTGGTTGTGCTTGTATCCGTCAGTGTCCGAAGAGTGGTTGTGATGTTTATTGTTCTCAGCTGGGTTACGGTTTTGATTGAGTGGTTCTGAGTGGGTGCAGGCCCTAACCGGTCCGTGTTTCTTCCAGAAGGCCTGTCGGAGGTGGTCCAGCTCGGACAGTAGTGGCAGACCGATGTCGAGGTGCATCAACAAATTATTCAGCCACTCCTCCAGCTTCATAAATGAAGGACTGAGAAAGAGAGAGAGAGAAATGAGACCATGAGCCACCATGTGTTTGCTCAATTTCACGCGGCTGACAGTAAACAGACTCTGCAGAGGTCTTGCCGTCATAGCGTGTCATGCCTCCATGTCAGGGCAGAGGGTTACGGTCAGAGGTAATAAGTCATGCTGTCTTACCGGGTGTCTGACTCTAGGTTACAGCAGAGGGCAGCCAAAGGCATGAAGGCAGGGGGGCATTCTAGGGGATGGTAGTGTTCCAGGAAGCCCGGGATATTCAGGCCAAAATCTGAGGTTCTGGGTAGGTAGTCTGGGTCTGCACTCACTCTTCCTATCACCTGGGTAGGGGCAGGAGCAGGAGAAGATGTACTGAATGCTTTTGTTCTACGTGATGCACATAGCAATACGAGTTTAGGTTCCTTGTCCTAAACTGTGTAACAATGTTTTGGGGGGATTTCTGTTAGTAAGTGTTGGTAGTAAGTGTTATTTCCTAATTGCATATGCCAGGAGGGTATAGAAATTGGCTAATAATCCCCAGAAACTTTTGAGACCAGGAATGGCATATTTTGAAATGCACCTATTTTCCAGAGCATTCCTAATAAAGCCAGTCTCACCAAGTCCAATGCCAAGCAAAGGAGGTACTGGACTTTGAACACTGCTACCAAGGACAGTATAACGGGACCATGATGGGAGACCTCATTGGGGGGCTGATTCATGAAAGTCATTTTCAATATAATCTTAAATCTTAATATTTTGTAGTCATTTTTTGTAATACTTAAGTATAAATACATGTTAATTTGGATTCACATGTGTTTTTTTTCTGACACAATTTCTTCTCTTTCTCATTGGTAATAGGTACATTTCTAAAGCAACATTTGTGGGAAATAATAGCTATTTTCTATACTTTTTAGGCATAAGCAATTACAAAAAAAACTGTTACGCAGGAACAAAAAAATGGTTACATAGTCACTAAGGGCAGGCTGTATACTGACTCCATTAGGATAACTTACTGTGAATATATTGGCTTTACAGTGCAACCATTTTGAAGATCAAAGCTCTATACCAAAATATTTGTATTTTATACAAGTTATTTTTAAATATTGAGTTATTCTCCGAACATCTTAACACAGTAACTAGTCCTAAAGCTCTCACCTCACACATCATGATGCCAAAGGAGAAGATGTCTACACGCTCGTCGTAGCTCTTCCCTGCGACACACAGAACGGATTTAAACAAAGATACTTCAAAGTAGTCAGCCTATCCATCAATATACTGTCCAACAGGTTAACCCATATCAACTGAATATTTATCACAAAGCAGAACGAACCCCTGCACCCAACCTTCCACCCTCATCACTTGACCCTCTACCCACATGACCCTTGACCCTTACATACCATGGATCATCTCAGGGGCCATCCAGTAGGGGTTTCCAACAACGGTGTACCTCTTTCGTCGGTCTAGTTTACGTAGGTCAGTCACTCTTCCTGGCACTGACCCTGGTCCTTCTGTCTTTGGGCCTAGTTCCACTGAGGGTTTCCCCCCAGAGGAAAGCCTGCTGTGGGCCTTCTCCTCCATCACCAGCCTGGCCAGACCAAAGTCAGCCACCACCACACTCTGGTTCTAAGATCAAGAGGAGGAGATGAAGAGACCGAATAGATGAACCAATGTGGAATATACAGTAACATTTTATAAAAACAGAACGGGCTGTAAAGCCAATAGTCTGTCATAAAAGGGCGTACACATACTGTACTTAGTGTGTTCCATACTCACTTCTCTGACCAGACAGTTTTCAGAGTTTAGGTCACGGTGGATGACATTCATAGAGTGTAAGTATGCCTAATTGTGTGAGGGATGCAGTTAGAGAAACCAAGAGAGAGAAGGGAATAGAAGAAAAAACATGTTTAGTAAATGCTTCCAATTCTATTCCAATGAAAGTATGACAACAGTTTTAGGAACTAACAGTTGCAAGACCATAACTATTAGAGCTAGGCCCTCTGTAGCAGACAAATATCTGAGGTCATATAGATCTCTAATGCCTGTATATAACGCATGACTTGAGACCTTTCCTTTGCTGACCTATGTAGGAGAAGCAATTCTTTCCTGACAGCCAAATGGGCCTAAGCCATGCCTCGGCTGTGGCTCACAGAAGCAGAAAACGTACACAATGGTTGCGAATATCGATAGCTGGAACTACGTTATATGAAAATACGGATGCGTAATTTCAAAGAAACATCTGCCAAATCAGTCACTCAAAGAGTGGCTTAATACATTCAGCCTTTGTTTTTACCACACAACCAGTGTTTTAAACTGGAAATAACATTTTACGAATAGCATTCGAAATATGAACGCAATAGCAACAATAAGCAAGCTGTAGAGGAAAACAAAAAATCCCCTCACTATTATAATTATAATTTCTTTTTTTATTATGAAATTGGCATGTTTCATGTAGCTTGTGTTTTGAGAACAAAGCCAGTACTGAAAAGCCAGGCCATTGCCATCCTCACATAACTCACTGTGAAAAGCTAGCCACCTAGCAATGCTCAAGTGTGAAAACACAAGATAAGGCTTGCTAATGGCCCTGACATAGTGACGTACACTTAGGCCCTCTACAGCAGTGGTGCTCCACCCTGGTCCTCGGGCCCCTGCTACCCTCTTCCCACACACCTGGTTCAAATGGATACGTCTGTATCAAGCTCAGCAGAAGGCTGAAAAAGACCTTTCAGGGCCCTCAGTGGATCTAAGTATCAATACAAATCTGAATGAACACTGCTAAAACAAATTAAGGTAACACATAATCATCACAGCATAACACCAAGTCAATGACAATTCAGGGATATCAATCTGTCCAGTTACAAATCATTTTTTTGAAATTACTTTTTCAAGCCTCTGTAATGCACATTAAACCAAATCAATTCCCTTTGAAAATTCCCTGCTGAGTACAATGCTCAGTTGGGCATCAGCCCCAATAAACAAACATTTTAAACTGTGTTGTGATAAAATGTTCAAACCATGAATATTGTGGAAGATGGACTAGACTCACCATCCCAGCAGCAATATCTTTTGCAAAACTCACTCTCAAACTCCAAGAAAAATCGCTCTCCTAAACAGGGTGAAATGATAGATGATGCCACAGGCTGCTTCCTGTTGTACAGTACATGTTACACACATACAAACAAATTCTAACTCTATCTATATTGCCTTTAAATCTAGTACATCATTAATTCAAATTCAGCTTTGATAACAGTCAATAGTTCTTTACCATTTTCTTGATGGTCTTTCTGAGCGTCCCTCCCTTGACAAACTCTGAAATGAAGTTGAGGCGGTTGTCTTTGTAAAGCAGACCAATGAACCGGAGCACATTAGGGTGGTTCAGGCAGCGCATCACCTTTACCTGGAATCGATATTGATTATAAGAATAAGACCGAATAATACGATTATTTCTTTGGGATTAAGGCCATCTGATTTCTACTGAATGTGTTGGTATCTGTCAATCTAAAATTCACATTTCTGTGGTGTAGTATCCTATCTCACTGAGGTAGTTTTACAGGTGTGCTTATTAAAGCTATAAGGGTGTTTTATGTGGCCCATACTTGCGCTTATCCTCAGTATACGGAGGGCCAATGTATCGAAAAGCTAACCCAACAACCAACAAATCAAATCTGAGGACTGCAGGTTCAACAAGGATGTACTAGCATTGATGTACTAGTACTTCCCCTGGAAAGTTAATGTTTGCATGATTTTTTTATTATGTCATGGTAAAGTATCTTGTATATCTACCCCTAAGATATCCAATTTTATCAATGCCCATTCTTCTATGTTGGCTTTCTAGACAATCAGGAAAACTGTTAAGGGAGGTCATCTGTTATACAGATGTGTTTATACAGGTCTCACCTCTTTGAGGAAGGTCTTCTGAGTCTCTTCGTCGAATCGGATCAGCTCCTTCATCACCATCACTTCACCAGTTTCCTTATGTGTCACCTTGAGAGCATAATGCACACCACATCATTTGTTTTTTTGATGACGGTATGTTTCCACTGAGTGTTGTCGATTTATTATTGTAGCCATAATTAGTTGGCCATTATAGTATGCATTAATGTAGATTACATTTTAGCTTGTGAAAATTATTTTAAGGACTACTAACTCAACACAAAGTCACACTGATCAGATATATTGTGTTATGACTGGACACTGATCAGATATAATTTGTTATGACTAGACACTGATCAGATTTAAGGGTGTTATGACTAGACACTGATCAGATTTAATGTGTTATGACTAGACACTGATCAGATATAATGTGTTATGACTAGACACTGATCAGATATAATGTGTTATGACTAGACACTGATCAAATATAATGTGTTATGACTAGACGTCGACCGATTATCTTTTTAAAGTCCATACTGATTTTTGGGAGACCCATAAGCCGGTAACGATTAATGTCAATTAACACTTTTATTGTTAGTTCTTGAAATAATAGATAAATAAAACCGATTTTGTCTCAAATAAATAATACAAAATGGTCAATTTGGTTTAAATAATGCATAACAAAATGGGTTGGAATTAAAGTAACTGTGCAATTTGTGTCATACAGAAATAATAAGTTGGGCATCAGTGTTGGCGGAGAAAGGCAGAAGAACAGTGGCCGCATATTAGGCTTAATTACTAGATACATTCCAATGAGATGCTTGAAGAATAGTACAGACTATTATTTACAATACCAAAAATGACAGCCTAATCTTGGGAGTTAATATACTAAACCTAGGTTACACTTGAACCTAATTTGACCTTAAAAGTAACCTCAACCCTAAATGTAACCTCAATATTCTAACCTTTATACCTAAACTTAACCTAGCCCTAATGCCAAACCCAAACCCTAAACCTAACTTATACTAGCCCAAATTCCTCACCCTTATTTAAGGTTTCATCCTCAACCTCTAAATCCATAAATCTAATTTAACCTAGTGGGGGACATCCCCACATGGTCAATTGTACATGTTTTACATACCTTCTGCAGACGTTTTACCTCCCACCGAAAGTACGTAAAACATGACCACACACACACAGCATGGCTTAATATGGTTTGGGGTTCCTCAGCTGTCTCAGAATGGTACTCTATTTCATGGAACGCGTAGCAAGCTAATTGATTGTACAGCCTTCAATATTTAGTAAGTAATCAAGTTACATTCTGGCGGATAAATCACTGAATTTGTGAGGAAGAACAGTGCCCAACGAGCTAGAAGGCCCGTTGCGTGAAGCAGTCCGACCGTCCTTGTAATCCTTCCTGCAAAACGTCTGCACAAGACTGCTGGCACACAGAAGTTACACTACGCTCCTAGGCCGACCAACCGGTCTACCTCTAGTAACGACGCCCCACACGCATTTCTGATTGGCCGTCTATCCAGGTACCTTGATAGCCTGTCCGAAACTGCCTTTGCCCAGCACCTCCCCATAGATGAGGTCTGATGGTCTGAAGATGCGCTGGGTCCTCTCCCCACTGCTGGGGTCCACGCGCAGAGACTCGGAACGCACCATAGAGCGCGGGGAGAGGGGGGCCTTGTCTATACTGCAGCTTCGTCTGCAGTAAGGAGTGGGGGAGAGGAAGTGGAATGGGAGTACAGGTGTGAACGTACGGAAAGGATTTGGATAAGAAACCAAATATAATAGGAGAGAGATGGAGAGAGGTAAAACATGTTTTTAAAGACCGAATATCTTGTGTGCATGTGCTGAACGGATGGAGTGGCGCCCCTTACAGGATGTGTCTGGAGCGCATTCCCATGGTGCCTAGGTGGTTCTGAGGGGGCGAGAGGTGGTTGCTGATTGGTCCGTCTGTGCCCTCCTCGGGGATGGGCTCTTCGCTCAGGCACGGAAGGTCGCCATGGGGTCCACAGAGGCTGCCGAGGACCCGGGGCTCTGGGCAGTTATTGTCCGGTGGCTCATCAGAGGAGACAAGGTCTTCTGGATCTTCAGGTGGATGTGGGTTGTGTTCTATTGTCACCTTTAGAGGTCGACTGGTGTCCTGAATAACTCTGGTAATCTGACGGTGAATGGAATGAGCATTAGAGTTAGGGTCGAGTCTATTTTTATGTGATTCTATGTTACATAGACATTTTCTAGGTTTTGTGGTACTGGGTTAACCTTAGCTAGTTACTAATTGGAGTAGATATCTTTGACTCTTGGAATCTGAGTTACAGTTCTATTACTTTGCCACGCTCTTACATAGTAACTATGTAGAATGTTTTCAGTGCTTACCTCATCCGGTAAAATGTTCCGAACGGGTGTTCCATTGACCTCTAAAATTCTGTCACCAATATGGAGGGAAGTTAACAGGTCAGTGGTCAGAAGGTTTGAGTCCAGACTGGATAGGACAGGAGGAGGAACGGGAGAGAAGGAAAGTTGAATCATTTGATTTCATGGTGGACAAACAAATGTTTGTGTCCTTTACCTTCAGATCCTGTCAACTTACTCTGTCACGGTAACAACCGTTTCGTTCTCCTGGCTGTCTGTCTCCGTGGATACAGTGAGGGCTCTGCGACCACAGACGGGCGGAGGGAGGGACACCAGCGCCACTGTGTGGGAGGTTAATGGAGAGGTTGGGCCTCCCACTGTAGATCCCAAACCCTTAGTAAAACACTGACCACTGCACACAGACACAATAGGTTATTTTTTGCATGATTATAGAAAACGCAGTTTTTGAGTCATACCTGTACCAACAATTTAACCTATGCATATTTACTTAACTTCCCATCCACTTCTTACTACTACATGTTCTTGGGAAATAAAATGTGTATTTTTCATTTTCACCCATTATATTACAGAATAGACTGACCAGTAGAGCTTGGAGCATTCCACCAGTGTGAATGAGTCTCCATCTCCGATGAATCTCCCACAGCTTCTACAGATAAAACACTCGGGGTGGAACTTCTGTTCTCCAGCAGACTACCCAGAGAAACGTACAGAGGGAGCGAGAGAGGATAGTAAGGAAAGAAACACAGAAACAATATGAAAAAAGGAGGTGAGTAATGTCCATTTTCATGCATTGTAAATCAAGCAATTCAAACAATAATACGTTGCTTCAATCCATATAATTGTTATGTTATAATACACAATTTTATTATTGAAAGTATGTCTTTCGTTTTTTTTCACAGGGACTTAATTTGCCTTAGATCTTGTTGAATCATGATAATTGACATAAGCAATACTTCCATTTCAAATATTTTGCCATGAATTGTGTCTCTTCCTTTTGATGTTTCTGCGATTTTGTGAAAAGTGAAAAGCTTCTCAATTTACCATGTTATTTCTGCTTTCTAGAAAGAAATTAAGCTTAACGCATAACACAGATCTTCATGTCATTTATTGCACAATTTCCTTTACTGCAACATGTTATAAAAATGTTTGGTTTGGTACTCTCTGTAATCTCCCATACCAGCATGTACAGCAACCTGCAGATAAACATATTTTGAAGCTATACTTTGTGCGATTACTTTCATATTGTCAACAAATCTTAGATAGTTATAATTTCGGTTATGATGGGGTACAACAGTTGAACTAGGCAATATATAAATTAAATTATTCTAGCATGAGGATTTGTTTTACCTTTAATGATTTAAGATTTTTTTTTGTTCTATTTGAGCATATTTGTGTTTTGTTAAAATTACAACACTCATTTATACACTACCTTTCAAAAGTTTGGTTTCCCTTACACATTTATTTCTATTTGTTAGGAAACCCCATTTTGTGTCCTTTAAAATAACAACAACTGCATTCCAAATACAGTGTAGTCATTTAATCTTGTGTTCAATTGAATGTCTACATAGGCGTGCACAGTCCAATTATCAGCAACCATCACCCCTGTGTTCTAATGGCAGGTTGTGTTTGCTAAACCAAGTCTTTCACACTAAAAGGTTAATTGACAATTACAATGTTAGCACCGCTGACTAGTCTTCTTTAGACTAGTTGAGTATCTGGAGCATCAGCAATTGTGGGTTTGTTTACAGGCTCAAAGTGGCCAAAAACAAATGACTTTCTTCTGTAACTCATTTATTATTTTTTCCGGAGAAATTAAGGCTATTCCATGTGAGGAAACTTCATTGTCAAGAAACTGAAGATCTCTTACAACACTTTGTTCCACTCTGTTCACAGAACAACGCAAACTGTCTAACTAAAGTGGAAAGAGGAGTGGGGGTATCTGCGTTTGTGGGTTCGATTACAGGCTCAAAATATTCCAGAAACCATTATATATTTTTTCTGGTAAATCAAGTATATTCCAATGCGAGCACTGTAGAAGTTGAATACATTATTATTATTTTTCCCTGAATGGCGCAAACTGGCTTTAACCAGAAAGTATAAGTAAGTATAAAGCAGCATTGCCCAACTGAGAGCACAAATACATTAGTGTCTAACAGAGGCCTCACATGTTCTCAATGCATCTTAGTTAAATAATACCCGCAGAGCAGAAAGCTCAATGTCAACAGAGAAGAGGTGACTCTGGGATGCTGGTCTTCTAGGGCAAATTGCAAAGAAAAAGCCATATCAGACTGGCCAATAAAAAGATTAAAATGAATAAAAAAGATGAAGCTGTGCAATAGAACACAGACACTGGACAGAGGAAGAACTCAGAGTCGTCTCTTCACTGTTGACATAAGAAAGCTGTGTCTAGTCTTGATTCTAGGCTTTGCGTTTTTCATTAGGTTCTGCTATTGGTGACTGTTGTTGTGAAATTATCCACTTCTCAGGTTTGTGCGTGGAGTCAACCTTTTCAAATTTCTCAAATGTAACTATACTTTAAATCTAAATAGTTTATTACAAGCTTGTAGGTGACACACAGGTAAAGTACACTCAGGTACATGGTCCTTGGTATGACAAAGACACTTTCGGAGGAGCCCTTTTCTAGTCTTCTAACATCTCGTTCGAGTAACATTGGACTGGGGCCAAATGGAGAACATGGTATAGCTGGTAAGAGTTCTGACAGAAAGGGGGAACAAGGTTTAGCGGGAGTTAGTCCAAAGTTCCCATTATGTCCTGTCCACATATTTCCCTAATTCATAAACACATGTATAACCTATGCACAACTCTACATATTGAACATGTATTCAGTAACACCAAATGTATGCAAATATATATTTTTATGCATCATGAACATGGATTTTATGTGCATAGATAAATTATTCTTCTGCTCTGACCAAGCAACTGCCGGTTGTGCCGGCATCATCTGGGGCCATGAGAGTGGTAAACGGCATATGGGATATTTCCTTGTGCCGCCGTGGTCCAGCAACAGCTCTGTTGGGGCGGACTCCTCTGACCTGGCCATGCATAAGCCAATGTGAGCGAGCCTTTCCTTTGGCACGTTTTCTCACATTGACTTCCTGGTTGGGTGTAAAAAAGCAGACCGGCTGTTCGGAACAGGTTTTGGAGTCTCTGCAGAGACTGTTGTAGCGGTGGCACAAGATTGTACAGTTGGATTGGGGAAAAAAGGGGGTCAAATTGAAGAAAATACGATGACCAAAGCAGTGTCAATGAACATCAAGTCCTTATGAACAGGGAAACAAAAGCAGAAACCGTGTCTAAACACTGTTAAATCATTAGGTTTACGATGAGAACCTTTTTGAATATAATTAAAAAGTAAAAATATACAGATTGCAAATAGCCTGGTGGGTCAAGAAGGTGCTCTACAGTTGGTGACAGAAACGGAAACGAATGATTCACTGTTCCAATATTTAAATACTTGGAAAATGTAACAACTTAAACCAATCGCTTGTGATGACATGTTGACACAACCCAAAACCATTTGCCGTAACAGAGTCAAATGGTGAAACACACATTTCTAAATGAGCTACCTAAAACTTCAGGCCAAAACTTATTTTAGATCAGGACAAAAAAAATCCCCCAATTACTAAAATGATTCTGATGCAAACAGAGTTTGGGAACATATCTGTTCATATAATTTAACTGGTTCACAAACGTACACACACACACTTACACAGACATACTGACATGCGTACACAACAGTGGAACGGTCGTTCACAGTGCCCGACCATAACCACACAACAGGATGTGTATCAGTAAACTTGTTTGAAACATTGTGGTCGACCGGGTTAAGGAAACACATCTTACCATCCTGTCTGTGCCTAAAAGTAAACATGTTTTTTTGGGGGTTTTTTTTACACATGGAGTAGGATTCTAAATACCCAAGCATGGTGTACAGAACCAACTTCGTTACACGTTAGCACTTCTCGTACAAATAAAGGACACGATTTGGTCTTGAATTTGAGGTTACAGACATGCCTCTTCGCAACCACTCCCCAACTGGTTCGGGAGAGTGGAAGATGAAGAAATGTCCTTAATTGCAGATCTCGCCAAACAGTTCTGCTTCTCATCGGACTAGTTCGCTCAACCAATAAGTACTCTGCGTACGAACTGTATGTGCTCCCCTGAGATCCTTGGGATCCCGGACATCCCTGGGTAAAGTACATTGACCCTGAAACTGCTGCAAGGGCAATGCTGACCGGGTTTCGCACCAAACCTGTTCTGGGTTTAGAGTGTCATAAAGTTTTGGGACCCAGTGACAACAAAATGACATATTTCCATTATACACATGCCCACCCTCTTACTAATGTTTTTGTTATACAATGAGCTTAGTGTTCTTGTGTTGTGTGCTTTGGAGTTCCTGTGTGTGTGTGTGTCTGTGTTTGTAATACATGATGAGTCTACGTACTGGCTATTTACCAGTATAGATGTTTTGGCAACACCAAAGTGGGTGTACAGTGAGTTTCAAAATGATGTGGACAGTGACAAGTGTTTAGTTTTTTTGGGTTTGGGAATTTGAAACGCTACAATGACTGAGGTTAAGGTGTAGACTATAAGCTGGTCTAAGAGTAAATACGTTTTACTGCTTAGCTCGTCGAGAAAACAACAGATTTCAGGGTCAAGGCTCGGGGATTCAATCTAGCAACATTTCGGTTTAATCTGTCCAGTTAGGAACCATAAGCGATTGTGAATCAATTTCACCTGTTTTGGTGCAAATGAAAGTGACAACAGGTGCACTGGAGAGTCAACAGCAAGATAACCTCCAAAAAGGAAATGGTTTTGCAAATGGTGGCCACGGACAACCCATGCAGGAGGTGGCATCAACCCAGCAGCAGGACCAGTATCCAGGAGGAACAGGTGGTACACTGCCAGAGCTCTACAAATCGATCTCCAGCAGGCTACTGGTGTGCATGTTTCTGACCAAACTGCGAGGGTAACATAAAACATGAATGCACAGTGTCCTCTTGTGGGACCTGAGCTCACAGCCCAGCACTGTGCAGCTCGATTGGCATTTGCCAGAGAACAGCAGAATCGGCAGGTTCGTTCTCTTCACAAGGTTCACACTGAGCATGAAAGAGTCTGGTGACGCTGTGGTGAACTTTATGCTGGCTGTAACATCATCCAGCATGTCCGGTATGCCCAGCGTCATGTGGCCTTAATGTGTAGGCAGTTCCTGGATGACGAAGGCATTGATGCCATTGTTTGGCCCTCTTGAATTCATTTGAGAACCTCTGGGGAGTTATGTATCGGTGCATCCGACACCGCCAAGTAATCAGTTGGATGAGTAAGATGGGTAAATCTGCTTGAAAATTTACACCAAAACTGGTCTTAACCTCATGTTCATAACTGTTACTAAATCATTTTGTGCAGTGATCCAAGAGTCAAATGCCAGTATTTAGACACTGCAGATAATATCCTAAATTGCGCTTCAGAAGTTTAAGAGAATAGTGTTTTTTTGGTAACTATAAAATCAACACTAACATTTCTTTTCACAGCATGTTTGTCTAAGGGTGAACCATTTGTAAAAATAAAGCATCTTCTCTCATAAACCTACTGTTTGGGAAACACTAAGGTATTGGTTTATGAAACTATTTGAACAGAGCTCACATTATAACTAAATAATTGTTATTGTACTTATGTTTGGGTCCATGGTTACCCAGTGTTCTATGTAGGGCTATTTAACCAAAGGTCCGGGATTATAATTTTGTACATCATTTGTATTTAAAAAATGTTTGTCTCGACCTTGAAAATTTGAAAACCGAATAAATAGTTAATTGTGTATGTATAAATATTTGCGTTGATAACTTCCTAAATAGTGTGTGTGGTGGGGGGGCTGTGTTACCAAATGTATGGACATTAATTCACATTTATTCAGCAATAAGGATTGTTTTGTGGTCTCTGGACTTGGAAAGGTTGAAGATCACTGGTTTAGAACAACAGTTTAGCGGTGTTATTATTGTTATTGTATATCTTTATTATATGATATCAGATCTGCAGATTTTCTGGTATAAGGTTAACAAAAGCTGTACATAATGTTTATTCTGTTGTCTCTTTTACTGGATCTGATGACACCTACATGCAGCCCAATTAGTATTGATCGATCACTTTATCAGTGGTTTACATTGTGTTTTAATTGTTGTGTTGTGGGTGAGAGAAAACCGCTTTACAGATGAAAATAACTCTAATCATTAGTTATTATTATCGTCAGTCCTGTCTGTTGGGACGTTTGGTTGGGGATGTTTGGTTTGGTAAGGGTTGACGATGCACTTGGGTGGTGAGAGTGTTTGGTAAAACGTTACCACCTCACCATGACCAGCCCTGTGCTGATGGGCTCTGTGCAGCCGTGACAGTGTTCTCCATAGCGACCCCAGTAATGGCCCTTACAGTACAGCTGGCCTTCCCGCTCATAGTACAAATGGAACAGGATACTGCCACACTCACAGCACCTGTGGAGAGAAGAGGAGGAGAAAGACGAGGGAAAAACAACGGGGTCAGAGAGGAGCGCCAGATAAGCGAGGAGTCAAGGACAATGTTATTGTCCTTCTGTGACAAACAGTTATTCCTCCCACGTCCTTCAGACAACACTCACGTCACCTTGGCGGAGTAGGGCCAACTCAATGAAAGAACCTTCTGGGGCACGTCAATGGATTTAAGTAAAGTGCAATTCCAGCAGGACAATGAAGTGTGATGCACTGTCTGGTAAAACATAAGTAGGTCAAATAGCACCATGGCACAAGTGATTGTGAATGTCCTGTGCAGTTTAGTTGGTGGCGCCCTTGCGAAGCGAGAGTTGTGGTTGTGACTGGTTTTGATGACAGGATCGAGAAGCTGCTAAATTACTTCCTGTGAATACGTTCCCCAGTGACCTCTCATACCAATATAGCTTTGTAACTATTTCACTAAAGCCGGGCTTACACAAAACCTTTCCTGTTCAAGACGTTTTTGGTTGGGTGTTATTGAGCCATTCTGTGAAGTTGGGCTGCTTGACTGAGATGTCAGGACTTCCAGTGTGAGCAGTTGAAAGACAATGTTCAATTCGATGGTTTGGATGTTGATGATGTTGATCAGATGCTGATTGTTTTACCACATTACAAATGCTGAATGTTTTACCACATTACAAAGCAGGATGTTTATGTCAGACAATGTAGATTAAACTAGCTAGTCTAGCTCTGTAGTTAATTTAATTAGCTACAGCTAGCTAATTAGGGAGGAAATTGTTATTGATTTAAGTTACATTAAAAGCTTGCTAGAAGCATGACGGCCAGCATTAACTGTATTTTCATTATGGAACTTTTTCTATGTTCATCTGGTGTGGATAGGTCAGCAATTGTGGAATGCCTTGCTACCTTTCATTGACCAAAAAGTAGCCCTATATCCCAAAAATATTCCCACTGAATGTGATGTCTTGTAATGCAAACAATTTTATTTTTTACAATATTTCGAAGTGACCCCAGACTTATGAACGGTAGTATCCTTGGTAAATAACAGAGATTATGAACCATACACTATATATGTCCTTTTCATTGTCACTAATAACCTGCATTAAACCAAAAAACTACTTTGACTACAAACACCAATTTCTGTATATTATATATTCTACCAGCATACACTGTAACAGGAGGTAGCATTTAGCAGTAACTTGTTGTGAGAAACATATCTATTATCATTCCAGATTTTCCACATAATGTAACAGATTTTCTGACTGTGTCAATGTTTCTACCACCAGCGGCATGCTTTCCATTCACGTCTGTCACATCATTTGGACAACGCTAAAAAGCTTCGAAAATGTCTAAACATTCTCATTAGTCAATAAGAAAGGTAAAATACAGAGCATTTCAGTTAGAAGGCAGTATTTCCAAAAAGACCATTGTCTGAGAAACTCTGACCAATGAATAGTTTTCTACATGTGCCTCAGAGACTGCAGTCTTATCCTGGAACAACCTTCTACCCTAACCCTTATAAATTCTACTGGTTTTGTGTTTACATGTGAAGGAAATGAATAGTTGTAAGCAATAATGCTTGACAGTCCCTTAAGACTAGGTAAAGCAGTCCTTCATTGTCGCTTTTCTCTGGTATTTCAGGTAATCTAACACTTACATGCAAAGGTTAAAACAAAGACCAGGCATGCTGTATAGAACCCCATGTCCTTATCTCTCTGGGAGTGGGAGGCTATATTTCCCCAGCACCATGCTTCCGCTCTCAGCCCCCCCCCCACCCCCTGTACTGTAATGGCCACGCCCATTCACTCACAATGGAGAACGGAGGATAAACATTGTGTCACACAATGAAAAGTAAAACCTTTTAAAAAAGAGGATTTTAAAACAACTTTTTTCCCTTTATTACTGAACATTTGCTGACTACCGCATATTTGCGTGTGGAAAAACCAAATGACTGCTCTTTGTGTTGTGCTGTAAATAATAAGAATCTAATACAAATAAATAAAAAATTTATAGAACCTCTCCTGCCCCTATCTGCACTGCAATTCCTATTACACTGTGCTTTTTTTCTGATAGTCAAATAATGAAACCCATGGCAAAACCATTAAGCCATCAATAGAGACTCTGTTGTATCACGTTGCAAATATACTGATACATTGTGTGCCGAGCTCATGAGAATGCTTGTGAAATGCCGTCACATTCAGCCTGGAGACAACATAAAACTTAATCTAGGAATGAGCTCAGTGCTACGCTGATTTGTGATGTTACTGGAATAACAGTTAGCTAAATGAAAACAGAATAATTCATCAGCGCCAGTCCCTTTGTTGGTTACTTAGTTACTTGGTTAGTTCTTTAGGTCGTTGCTAGTTAGCTGTATTTCTGTCCTGAAGACAGAGGATGTGTGACTTAGGAGCTGAACATCTGGCTTTCTGTTCCACTGAAACATCTGGAACGGTTGGCAGGGGAGAACACCTGTGGAACCCACAAAGGAGTTACCTTTGTACTCTCACCCTTCTTTCCCTCTTTTACCCCAAACTCAACCCGGGTTTACTAGCTCATGAAGTGTTCTGCATTCTCAGACACGATGGACATGGAATGTTACCAACAGCTCCATAACCTGTCATCTTGTTTCGCCATGACTGGGGTCACAAGTGCATGGAGATGACGCCCTCTCTCCCTGTTTCCGTCCAGTCCCTCCATGTATCACTCCATGGGGCTTCCTTTGAAGAACATGATTAACGTGCGGTACTGTACTGCAGCCTAACCCAACCAAAACACAGTAACAAACGACTTAGTCACTTGTGGAGATGAATCTGAGAGTGCCGAAGAGCTTGCTGTGCTTCATATGCATAGTGTTGCTGTCTTTTGGCAACTGAAATAGATACCATAATATGTTGCAAGAGATCAGAGATGTTGAAATAGCAGATGTGCTGAATGACAAACAACACATAACTCCTAAATCTAACCATAATGCTGAATGAAACCTGAATTATTTAGGACCATTCAAGGTCCTCACATTCTCACTCCAAATTCTCATTACTTTACTATTATTGAATTGTTGGTCCTCACAAGTATAATAAGGCCAAAACAGACCTACCTCCCATTTCTTCCTAACCCAGCCTAAATTCTAAATTAGACTAACCCGAGGGCCAACATAGCTAATGTTCATTTTTAGTACCAGCGAGAAAATGTCAACATTCCACTTAGTTTATATTCTTATTAGAACTTCTGGTCTTCACAAGTATAGCTACACGAACACGCCCTTACCTTCCTTTCATTCCTCTCCGGTATCGCTGGTCCCGTCGAGACATTCCAAACTGAAGTCCAACGACAGAGCTGTCACTCACAACAGTCTGCCCTCAGCCAAGAAATTATACGATAAAATAAAGCAACTCAGATAGAATAAAAAATTGAATATTAGAGAAGTGGTGAATAGGGGGGGAAAAAGAGATCGTGGATGGAAGATATAAGAAATCAGATGAGTGAAGACCCCGAACGCTGCCTGTGTCGGTGTGAGTGTGTTTGAGCGCGCTAGTTCTGTCACCCAGTGCTCTTGCCGCTAGCAGGCTGTGTCCTTTCGGCATGTGACAAGACTCTTCCTGTGGTGTGTGTAACCTCTCTGTGGGTTAGTGTGGGAAAAGACCCAGTGGACCGATCTAACCTCAACTCCCCCTGCTGGTGGCCACTAGTAAATTCACACAGTCCCGTTTCCAAAAACTAGTGTGCACACTCAAGGCGATAGAGTTACTCACTCCTCCCCCAACACATGGACTTATTTATGCTGCAATACAGTACATGCTCAATGGTGCTTGGTTGGACAAAATGCTCCTGTTACATTCTTCCCTCTTGCTTTCTATTTCTGTTTGAGGCTGCACTATGTGTTTGTTTGTGGGTGTGCCCTTGTGTTTTCCAGGCCAGGCACAAAACAAATACATTTCTGTAGCAATTAACACATGACCGGACTAGACGTAATCTCATTATGTCTGCCCTAGTTACTGCACTGTCCTGGGCTAAATAAGTACAGATCCAAAACGACCCCATTCTACCACAGATTATAGGCCTTGGGAAGAAGGGAGGACCAAAGGGAATCAATTCCATCTCTGCATGTGGAACTGTGTGCATTCACAGTTGTGTAGATACGTTGCCATTTCAAGCAATACATATTGTCCATGTCCAGCACCAATACCATCAATATCTATTTGATACCTGGTACTAGCAAGCTCTGGTTTTGAATTATAACATTATAGAATTATGAAATTATCAAATGTTTGTATACAAAGGCAGTTTGGAAATCTGTGGTGAGTGATTCAACAGATGATAGGCACTTCAGTAGTCTACCACTTTGTTGCTGGTCTATTGTTGCTCCTGGACATTTCCACTTCACAATTATTGCACTTACAGTTCACCCGGGAAGATCTTGCATCTAAACTGATGCGAAGATGGCATCCTATGATCATGCCATTCTTGAAGTTACTAAGCTCTTCAGTACGACCCATTGTACTGCCAATGTTTATAGAGATTTCAAGGTTATGTGCAGGATTTTACTGGTTTTCACGCTTGAGTCGGAAAACATTTTATTTTATTTAAACGAGCTATTTGGAGAGCCTGCTGTATGATGGCTGTATGAATTCCAAAGCTTTGAACACCATCTGTCGAGGGAATTTTCAACACAAAATAAGCAGCTTTTTGAAAAGCGAGTGCAGCATTGGAAATCTTATCAATCCTCACATAACTTCTGATAACAGTTTTCTTGACCGTATTGAACAACTGCTGCAGTGTTTTTTAAAATCTTTTTGTGATATGTTACTATGGAATACTTACAAGCATTTCAAAGGGTGTCAAAGGCTATTATTGACAAGTACATTAAGTACATGCAATGAGTCAGTCCACCTGCCTTTTGAGGATTGATCACAACTTCACAATGGGATTAAGGTCTGGGGAGTTTTCGGGCCATGATCCCAAAATGTTGATGTTTTTTTCCCAAAGTTATCACCCTTACTGCAAGGTGCTTCTTCATGGTGGAAAATTCATTTTTTTGTCCACAAACTTTATTTGTATGGCTGGGAGAAGGATGATGAGGATGTTTTGGTACCATTCTTTATTCATGGCTGTGTTCTTAGGCAAAATTGAGTGAGACCACCCCCTTGGCTGAGAATCAACCCCACGCGTGAATGGTCTCAGGATGCTTTACTGTTGGCATGACACAAGACTGATAGTAGCGCTCACTTTTTTTTTCTCTAGACAAGCACATTTCCGGATGCCCCAAACGATCGGAAAAGAGGATTAATTAAAGAAAAGGACTTTACCCCAGTCCTCAGCAGTCCAATCCCTGTACCTTTTGCAGAATATCAGTCGGTCTCTGATGTTTTTCCTGGAGCTAGCTTTGTTGCTACCTAATTTGACACCAGGCTATACCCCTGCCTCACTGTGCGTGCAGATGAACTCACACCTGCCTACTGCCATTCCTGAACAAGCTCTAAACTGGTGTTGCCCAGAGCCCACATCTGAATCATCTTTAGGAGACGGTCCTGACTTTCTTGGGTGCCCGGAAGCCTTCTTACCCAACAATTGAACCTCTCTCCTTAAAGTTCTGGATGATCCGATAAATGGTAGATTTATCTTACTAGCTCCAATATCCTTGCAGGTGATGCCATTTCTGTGCAAAGCAATGATGACTGCACATGTATCCTTGCAGGTAACCATGGTTAACAGAGGAAGAACAATGATTTCAAGCCCCACCCCCCCCCTTTAAAGCTTCCAGTTTGTTATTCTAACTCATCAGCATGACAGAGTGATCTCCAGCCTTGTCCTCAACAATCTCACCTTTGTTAATAAGAGGATCAAAACAGGTCCTTTTGTGGCAGGGCTGAAATGCAGTGGAAAATATTTTGGGGGGATTAAGTGCATTTTAATGACAGATAGGGACTTCAAGAAACTCTTCATGAGATTCTGGAGTATATGCAAAATGCCATTAAAAAATGGAGGCAGCAGACATTGTGAAAATTGATATTTGTGTCATTCTTAAAACTTGTGGCCACGGCTGTACAATGTGTAATTATTCGAGAACAAAAAAACATGGAATGGAAATCAAAATCCCCAAACAATTGAGGGCTGTATTCAAACTCACACAGAGGATCAAATGAAACAGTTTGAAACAAGCACAGGTTGACTCAGGAGTGAAACAACTCACAATGTGACTCAGGAGTGTGTATGGCCTTTATGCATTCCCAACAATGTCTGGGCATGCTCCTGAGGAGACAGCAGATCTCCTTCCAGAACGTGAGGGCCAGCCAAGAGCAACAATGCCTTCATCATCCAGGAACTGCCTACACACTTTGACCACATGTGTCCGGGCTTTGTCTTGCACCAGGAGGAATGCCAATCAAGCTGCACATTGCTGGGCTGTGAGCACAGGTCCCACTAAAGGTTACCAGGCCCTCATGCCACCCCCATGGAGTCTGTATATAACAGTTTGGTCAGAAACATGCACACCAGTAGCTCGCAGTAGGTTATTTTTTAGGGCTCATCCTGTTGCTTATCGTAGATAGTAGCAGATTCCGGTCCTGCTGCTGGGTTGATGCCCTTCTACGTCCCTGTCCAGCTCTCCTTGCGTAATGGCCCATCTTCTTTTATCTCTTCCATGCTCTTGAGACTGTATTGGAAGACACAGCAAAGCTTCCCTTCTTGTAACAGCACGTGTGGATGTGCCATACTGGTGGAGCTGGACTCCCTGTGCAACCTGAATGAGCTGCAGGTATGGCACCATGCTACCAGAGAAGAATGCATAACTAGAGAAGAATCAGTCAGAAAAGAGAGAGAAATTGTCTGTAGCCACCACTTGCTATAAACGTGTCCTTTTCAGTGAACAGTTCATTTGCAGTGTTGTAAATTTAGCTGGAAATTGCAGAATATCTACACAGGTGTTACACTGGTGGTACATTATCGCCAACCATTAATCCTGTGTTCCAATGACACGTTGTGTAATCTAAGTTAATCATTTTAAAAGGCTAAACGTTTTTAAAAGTTGTGATGCTGCATAAAATTGAAATAGAAAACAGCTTGCAATGATGTGCAAATCATTTATCATTGTATTTCATAAAAAATAGTAAAAAGAAAACATATCAAATGTTGAAACTGAGATATTACATTGTTTTTTGAAAAAGACATTCCTATTTCAAATTTGTTGCCAAAAACAAGTTTAAAAAAAGTTGGGACAAGTGTTTGTTTTCCGCTGTGTTATATCACCTATTTTTGGAGCACCTCTTTTTGGAGTTCCCAAACGCTCAGTAAGCGTTTGGGAACGGAGGAGACCAATTGCTGTAGTTTTGAAAGTGAAATGCTTTACCTTTGTTGACCGATATTAGATTTGAGCTGCTCACTAGTATTGGGTCACCCTTGTCGTATTTTTGGTTTTATAATGCGCCAAAATGTTTGCAACATGTGTGACAGGTCTGAACGCCAGGGAGGCCAGTTTAGCCCTCCACCCTTTTCTTACGGAGCCATGCTGTTCTAATATGTGCAGAATGTGGACTGGCGTGCTCTGGCTGAAAGGCTAGAGAAGCATATGTTGCTCCATATATTGTTCATCATTAATGGTGCATGCACAACTGTGCCCGTCACCCATGTGCACTAATGCACCCTCATATCAACACGGATGCTGGCATGTGAACTGTGTGCTGATAACTAACTGGATTGTCCCTCTCCTCTTTAGCCCGGTGGACCACAAGACAGTTTTTTACTTCACTTCTGTCCTTAAAATGAGCTTGGGCCCACAGAAGGCTACAGCGGTTCTGGATCTTGTTCATGTATGGTTTGTTTTTTGCAAGGTATTTTATGTTGCATTTGTGAAGGTAGTGCGGTACAGACAATGATTTTTCCTGAGTGTTCCTGAGCCCATGCAGTGAAACAGGTGCTTAACACTTCATCAGCTGGGAGCATCTTTAACTAATACTCAATGTATGTAAGTTTTGGGTAACTTCTGAATGGTGGTGTGTATATACAGACATTATCAAATATTTTGGTACCCTTAGAGCTCATTGAAATAATGATTCATTCCTCTGGAAAAATTATTAAACATAAAGCTATTGTATCATGTATAATTGCATGTATCAAATATGTTGGTACCCTTAGAGCCCATTGAAATAATGCTTCATTCCTCTTGAAAATATATTAAACAAAAAGCTACTGTTTCATGTTTAACTGCATGAATATAAATTATTGCTTGTTCTACAAAGATGTAAATAAATTGCCTGGAAACTAGTTTCTTGGTACTCCATAGAAAATATTATAAATAATTGGATATAGTAATTGTTTTTCTTCAAATGTGTTTCTTTAATTAGTATCACATGTCTCCAATCTTCTAATCAGCCATTCAGCCTATTTAAATGGAGAAAAGTAGTCTCTTTGTTGTTTGATATTATTGTGCACCACAGTGAACATGGACCAGAGAAAGCAAAGGAGAAAGTTGTCTGAGAAGAACAGAAAGAAAATAGTAAACATGTATGGTAAAAATAAAGGATACAAGACCATCTCCAAGCAGCTTGATGTTCCTGTGACAACAGTTGCAAACATCATTAAGAATTTAAGGTATGAAAAATAAAATGTACCCCAAATTGAACAAAAAGATGTGCGAATGGTAGAAAAAGCATAACTGCAAATGAGATACAAGCTAAACTCTAAGGTGAAGGTACGTCAGTTTTAGATCACACCATCCAAAATGTTTTCAGTGAAAGTGGGCTCCATGGAAGAAGACTCAGTCGGACTCCACTTCTGAAAGAAATACATAAAAAAGCCAGACAGGAATCTGCTAAAATGCATATTGGCAAGCCACAATCCTTCTGGGAGAATGTCATTTAAACAGATTAGCCAAAACTGCAGCCTTCTGGCCAGTCACATCAGCTCTATGTTCGCAGACGACAAAATTAAGCTTTAAAAAAAAGAACACCATACCTACAGTGAAACACAGAGGAGGCTCTGTTGTGTTTTGGGGCTGCTTTGCTGTGTCTGGCACAGCGTACCTTGAATCTGTGCAGGGAAAATGAAATCTCAAGACTATCAAGACATTTTGGAGCGAAATGTACCACCTAGTGTCAGAAAGCACTGTCTCAGATGCAGGTCATGGGTTCTCCAACAGGATAATGACCCAGGAACACTGCTAAAAGCACCCACAATTGGATAAAAACAAAACATTGGACTAGTCTGAAGTGGCCTATGAGTCCTGATCGGAATCTTATCAAACCCATCAAACTTAAAACAGCTGGAGCAGTTTGGTCAGGAAGAGTGGACCAAAATACCTGTTAACAGGTGCAAAAGTCTCCTTGAGAGCTACAGAAAACATGAAAAAAGTGATTGCGTCCAAAGGTTGGGCAACAAAATATTAGGCTAAGGGTCCCATAATTTTTGTCCAAGCCATTTTCATTTGTCTTATCATTTACAAAATTTCTATTAAATATAGAATAAACACTTAGTGGATGTCAATTACCTTTTCAGTTTCAAGTTCAGATAAAATTGTGCATCCTTTGTTTATTGTCTGTATGTACTATTTTTGGGAAACAAAAGTGTACGTGGGTGTTCACATATCACGGTTAGACATGCATCAGGTAGGTAAGGTTCGGGTAAGTCCTTTATTCTTGTCATTCATTTCGAAAGGTAAAACAGTTGATCTTTGTCTGGGCTCAACGATATAAACACTAAAGCCCATAGATTAAACATTACCATCAATATCACAATATAATAAACATAATGTAACATGAGCCTTTGGGTAAATCATGACACATAGCATTTAAAGAGACTGTAGGAAATAGAGCACTTAAAAAAAAAAAAAATACAAATCAAATGTTATAAGCAATCACAATTATTCAAATCCTAGACAGAGATGAAACATTATGATAAATATGGGAGTATTTCTTTCTTCATAATTTCAGAAGTAAAAATAATCTTGAAGAAAAGCAAAGTTTAGAGAAAAAGGACTTGGAGCTCTATTTAACCCATATTGTTACAGCAAAATTTCACAGGTAATTTGAGCCATCTTATGCAGCATTTATGTTTAATTCAGATTTGTATTATTCTGAAATGTAAAACGTCCACAATATGGCTTGTATAGAGCCCAAAGAACTACATCAGTGATTGTTGGGGATCAGCCGTCTGCAGTAATATCATGCCCCACAATCCACTGTAAGACATAAGCGCCACCAAAACCCAGTACTGAAAACTAGTAAGTAAATGACTTAAATCGTTTATTTTAAAACAAAATAATGTTTTACAGTGATATTGTCTGAATTATATACTGAGTTTGGCAAGTGCAGTTTCTGTCTAAACTATCAGAGCACCAATTTTCATTCCATAGGCATCCGAATAGGGTCAAGGCCTGAGATATGTAGGTTGCTCTTAATAGCTTGTTTACAGGAGGTGATTTTGTATTGTTAACGCAAGAACTAGCATGACAGACGTCCTAAAACCTGGCCAAACTCTCCAATTTGAATGGGTCTGTGTCGATAGCATTATGCCTATCATGGTATGATGCAGGACAGATAGGTTGCTGTAGCTCTCATTAAAGAAAAGATGAGGATATAAGCATACAAAAGACAAACTAAAAAGTTTTCAGACATCTCAACTAAAGCTGTATGGCTGTACCAGTCGTATCAATAGAATTAAGTATTTAAAACACTTTTAAAATATTATAATGGCCCTTGGAATGGTGTAAGGTAGCATTCAGAATAAATATATACTATTTTTGGCCGGTGCCTTAATTAAAATCATTGCTATATGTTCAGTTAATGCATTATATTTGAATATAATTGATGTCTCACCCTTGTTAAGGACTGAGAACAAGCTTAGCTGTTGAACAAAATGGATCCTTAAAGCCACAGAATCTTAAAAAGTGGTAGGGAAACCATGCTCAAGTTAACTCCCATGACAGCCCATCAAAATAGCAGCAGTGTGTATATTGCCATGTCAAGATGCCATAACACATTTTAATTTTAAACGTTTGCAACTGGACATTTCTGGGTTAAACAAAAACTATGTACAGCATATTGAAAAGTGCAAGTGCAAACGTTGACTCTGGGCCTTCATGTCCTCAGCATACTCTCATAAAGTCATGTTGTACACTTCAGCAATGTTAGTAAGGAAACAGACAGTCAAAGATGGTGGTTCAATGTTAGTCAGCAAACAGACAGGTCTAGAGACACTCTGTTGTGAGAGGCCTAAGTATCAGTGTTTTAAACAACTGGGATTCACGGAGGAGCCAAATGGGTAAAGGGGTACAGCTTGGTTTCAGATAAAGGTGTACAGGTGATTAAATAATAAATGATCATCTTGAACTATGTTACAGTAGGTCAAACTCTATAGTTTGGCATTAATGATCACATTTTCAGAGTAAAAGATGTTTTTGGGGATTCAAACTTTCAAAAGAAAAAAAGGGGCCTTGTAGTTACTGAAGAATCTCCACCGTCAAAAGTCATGCAGTAGCACCACAATGCTGTTGATGAGGTCATTTCCTTCCGCTGTTCTCTCACTTCTTCCTACGTCCACAGTATTTACCCTGGCAGCCGGCGCCCCCTGAAGGACCAAAGGCATCACAGCATGTCAAGCTATGCGAGCCATTGATTAAATTGCTGATATACAATCAAAGGTAAATGTGTTCAGTTTTGGGGAAAACTTGGAACTTTTTGGATTAGTGTTATACTCAATTACCTCGGTAGATACCTGCTCCAAAAAAGCCCTGAAAGGCTGCATACTTTGCTGCCTTCTGCGCGTTGGCTTAAAGAGAAATAAAAGACAAGAGAATACATTACAAACTGTGAACTTGTGTCCAGCATCACGCAGGAATGCTATGAAACATGGGATTGACACAATAATATTAAAAGAATCCCTAAGCGAGACATTTACCTAAATAATAGAGGAATAGCAAACACTATCAACATGAACATGTTCACTGTGCGCAAGCATGTGTGGGTGTATTTGTAGTAACGGTAATTCATTATAATGTGTATGTGAGGTTCAATCAAGACTACTGAGCGGGATGTCTTACATTTCTGTCCTCCCTGCCCAACCCCTCCTGTTCCGTACCCCCCTACAAAAGAAGAAGAACAGGAAATAAGCACAGTAGATCCTTCTGACAAATATCTTAAATTAGTATTAGGAAAATTAGTTGTGAGCCCAAGCTAATTTAAGATGGACTTGAAGTGGTAAACTGTCCTGTGGTCTGAAGATAATGTACAATTATTTTGGGAAATGATGGACTCCGCATCTTCAGGCCTGAAGAGTATAGGGACCGTTCAGCTTTTTATCAGCACACAGTTCAAAACCAGCCTCCGTGATGGTATGGGGGTGCATTAGTTCGTATGGCAAGGGTGACTTGCACTTCAGTGAAGGCACCATTAATGCTATTAATGAGTAATAGCACCATTAATGCTAAAGATTATATACAGGTTTCGGAGGAACATGCTACCATCAGGGTAATGCAACACTTTTTGGCTGGCATAAAATAAAAAATGGGCATGTATTATTCCAAAAACAATAACATTTATCAATTTTAACATCTGACATGTTGTGTCTGTACTATTTGTAATAAAAAACAGAAATAAATGATTTGCACAGAATTGTTCTCCTTTACCTGGATAGCCACCAGCGACACCTCCATAGCCTGGGACACCAACCCCTGCCAGGGAGAAAGAAATATTAACAACCTGCTGTACCACTTTTTTATATAGTCTACAAGCCACACTCAGATTATCTCATCGGGTAACGCACCTGGTATTCCTCCAACTCCACCGGCCACTCCAGCACCAGGTACCCCCCCACCACCTGGAGAACAGTTACAGGTGTGTGTGTTAGGAAGTACGGCCTTGACAAACTAACAACAGGTTAGGGAGTGTGTGTGTTAAACTCTATTCAAAAGTAGATTATATGCATTGCTCACAGATACTATATGAAATAACCTTTGAAATGACCTTTGAAAGCTGCAAAATCTATAGCCTTGTTATGGTTTTCTTCCAGGCTTAGATAAATATGTTTGTGTCTTCACCTGCACTAACACAGGACAGGTCCATGTGTGTAAATGAATGCTTATACAAGAACAACTATCTACTGCCAGCATGTCTGATTTCACAATATATATTTAGCAACAGATGTTTTAAAGCTAATGGGCCCTTGCTGTGTCTCTCAGCTTGTCGATAGCATGCTCCACCTAGGGAGCCATTGTAACCTAGAAAGAGGACACTGTGACAAAGCCACACACGCTGAACTACTAAGGCAGAGGACATATGGAATATCTCAGTGTAAACAACTGTACCTATCTGCAGATACATCCCACGATACAACTCATAGCTACACCCCAAATCACTCACCCGGTACTCCTCCCATTCCCCCAGTCACTCCAGCTCCAGGTACATGTCCTGCTCCACCAGCTAGAGTACAGGTGTAGGTATGTGTACGGTTATTATTGACCAACACAGTTGGACCCCCACCCCAATTAAAACAATTGATAAGCTTTATAAAACGTCAACATTTTTATTTTTTCAGAAATGTAATTTGTTGAGTTAATAACCTGAAAACGGTAAAAAGGTAAGTGGTAAACTGCCAGGTTAAAAGTTTAGGTCACCAAAAATTTTAAACAATGTACAGTTCAGAGTTAACAAAAAAAGGGAAATGGTAACGACTTAATGCCAAAAATTACGTCTTGAAAGTTAACGCAAAAATTCCTACACGTTTTTGTATTCCTCCTCCGTCTATAGTAAAGCAGTGTTGGGACAGACTGTGTTGCTACACCCTTTTAAGCATTATTTGAACAGTATTGTACTGCAGAAAGTAGTATGTTGCTATCATTATGGCAAGAAAAAGGCAATTAACAAAGGCAGACAGTCCATTAAAAGCCTTATATCTTTCTTTTAGAGAAATTGCAAAAATGCCAAGGTGAGTACAGTTTCCTACAAAAGGCTCTTACAACTGGAGGAAACTAACAGGAAAAGAAAAGGCGAAAGGATGGTTCCACAGTATGTGACACCAACTGTCGAACATGAAGGAGAAAGTTGTGATCATTGGAAGGTCTTTTGCTTGTTCCATAGTTGGCCACTTGTAATGAATGAATCGCATCTTGAACCAAAACAGCTACAACAGCATTTTGCAGCACCATGCAATTTCCTCCGCTGTACACCTAGTTGGTCAGTGTTCATCCTACAGCAAGATATGGCCCCAAAAATGACCTCCAGGCTATGTCAGAACTACCTTAGAAGAAAAGAACAAGACGGTAGGCATCAAATCATGGAATGGGCTGCACAGTCTCCAGACCCCAATAAAGCTTGTTTAGATGAATGGAGCAGAAAGGTGAAAGCAAAGCAACCTACACGTTACACTTTTGTTTGAACTTCTGCAACAGTGTTGGGAAGAACTTTACAAAAAATATTTTATTTCCTTGTAGAAAGAAAGCCACAAGTGTGTTTGACTGTTATTGTAAAAGGTGGAAAAAATTTAGATAACATTATGTTAAACACAGCAATATATATTTCTTTCATTTCGTCCACAATTGTTCATTTGTTCTTGGCTTTAATTTCAGAGTTCATTAAGACAATCACCTCTGTTAAATTGAAAACTAGTAGTATATACAAAACCCAGATCGGTTAAAGGTCATGTGAAAAAATAAGTAAACCCCCTGGAAAGTTATTTTTATATATTTGAACATTACAACCATCACGCTTTTGTGTGTGTGTTTTGGATACTTTTACTGTTGCAATCAGATCCTTGTTTGGTTCAGCTTTTGGAAACATTTACCTCAACAATCCTCTGGTACAATATAGAATTCATGGTTGACTCAATGATTGCAAGTTGTCAAAGGCCTGGAAAAATTGTGATAGAAGTTTTGATTTTTACCAAGACATCGTCCAGCAAATTTCAGTCATGTTATTTTTTTTAAATTCTTTTTTTGAGAGCTGAATTTTCTTATTTTTTTACCTTTCATGTATCCTAAGTTTGTGTAGTCTCTTTCTGAGTTGACTCATGCACAACAATGGTTGTGGCAAGAAAGGCCTGTACATTCCTTTGATGTTACCCTGGGGTTCTTAAAGATTTCTATGAGGATCTATCGGTCAGATCTTGGGATGGACTTTATAATGTGGTCTGGACTTTTCTCCAGTGATGTACCTTAAATTGCTTGGAAATGGCTTTGTAACCCCTCCCACTTAATAATCATTCTTCAAATTCTTTTGATTTGGTCACCAATGTTAAGATCTTCATGGAGCGAAGGACCCTGCCAAGTTACTCTCTAATTTCTTTTCATTCAGATTTGGTGCCCCGGATTTGGATTTTAGCTTTTGAATGTGATGGTAAAGGTTAGGGTGTAACATTTTCAGCATAACAAAATTAGATTTCTGTTTATTTCAACTGCAGGGGTGGTTTCAATGGATCAAAAATGTATTGTGATTCATGAAGTTGGGTGAACTGGGTGTCCAAATATGTAGAAGAAAAAAAAAACTTTCCAGAAGGTGTACTTTTTACTATGTTTTGTATGAACAAACATGTTTCCTTCACTCACCCGGTCTATAGTCCGATCCACCTAAGGATGTGGAGCCATAACCTGATTTGTTTGGTTTTGCTGCACCCTG
This sequence comes from Novumbra hubbsi, assembly GCA_016801125.1. Taxonomy (NCBI): domain Eukaryota; kingdom Metazoa; phylum Chordata; class Actinopteri; order Esociformes; family Umbridae; genus Novumbra; species Novumbra hubbsi. The sequence continues at coordinate 102,028 of JACXGK010000513.1, forward strand.
TCCAGCTCCTCCTGGTCCATAACTGCTAGACCCAGCCCCGTAGCCACCTGCTCCGGTCCCAACTCCACCCTGGATAAGTCCAGTTCCAGCTCCCCCTCTTTGCCCATAACTGCCAACTTGTCCACTTCCAGGGACATATCCTCCCTGTCCTAGTCCGGTCCCTGTTCCCCCTCCTGGTACACCTCCCTGGCCAGCTACTTGTCCTCCTTCTGGGGTCCCAAGGGCACCACTTAGCATACCTGTTGGTGGTATAATTTCATAAGGACCAAGACTATTCTTCATAGATATTTCTGAAAGATCTAAAATGAAGATGTCCTCACCATATTTACGTGCTTTTGCGTTTGCGTCGTACCCTGCAATACAAAGCATGTGTCACACATTACACATTATGTTGAATTGAAATCTGTATTCCTCAAAGTAAATAAATAGATCCCAAGTTATAGACAAATCCAAATAAAGTTAAATCCAAGTACCTCCAGCTCCTGTTCCCTGTCCAGCACCACCAGGTCCATAACCACCTGGTACTGCTCCAGCACCACCTGGTCCTGTTCCAGCACCACCAGGTCCATAACCACCTGGTCCTGTTCCAGCACCACCAGGTCCATAACCACCTGGTACTGTTCCAGCACCACCAGGTCCATAACCACCTGGTCCTGTTCCAGCACCTCCAGGTCCATAACCACCTGGTCTGGCTTTAACTCCTCCCTGGCCAGGACCAGTCCCAGTACCCCCTGCTGGTCCATAACCACCACTGGGAACATACCCAGCACCGGGACCATAACCACTAGGTACTCCTCTTCCACCACCATGCCCAAATCCAGGAACTCCTCCCTGGCCTTGTCCAGTCACTGGTCCCCCTCCTGGTACACCTCCCTGGCCTGTTGCTTGTCCTGCTCCGGCAGTCCCAAGGGCACCACTGAGCATGGCTGTAAGTTAAATAACTTTATTAGGATGTGTTTTCTTGCAAGAATGAGTGGAACATCTGAAAATAGGACATACTCACCATATTTACGAGTTTTTGTGTTGGTGTCATATACTGCAAAGCAAAGCATGTTCACACATTACACATTTTATTGGATTTAAGGTGAATTTCCCAGAGTTGAAAGGTGCATTCAAACAAAAGGATGATCTCTTTTGATATAAAGTTAAAAGCACCAACTACCTCCAGTTCCAGTTCCTTGTCTGATACCCACACCACCTGGTCCGGCCCCCGTTCCACCTGGTCCATAACCACCTGGTCCGGCCCCTGTTCCACCTGGTCCATAACCACCTGGTCCGGCCCCCGTTCCACCTGGTCCATAACCACCTGGTCCGGCCCCTGTTCCACCTGGTCCATAACCACCTGGTCCGGCCCCCGTTCCACCTGGTCCATAACCACCTGGCCCGGCCCCCGTTCCACCTGGTCCATAGCCAACTGGTCCGGCCCCAGGTCCTCCCTGGCCAGGTCCAATCCCAGCACCCCCTCCTGGTCCATAACCAACCCCACCACCCGGGACATACCCAGGTCCATAACCACCAGGGACTCCTCTTACCCCACCAACTCCTCCCTGGCCTAATCCAGTTCCCGCTCCTGGAACTCCCTGGCCGGCTCCTTGTCCTCCAAATGTACCACTTAACATACCTGTCAGTGAAGGAACTTCTTCAGGTTTTGGAGGGCCAAAATGTTTAGGTTTTTCCTTCTCTAACCTCTAGTTAACTGCATTTAACTTGAGCTGGTTGAAAAATGTTTTGCTCTTCAGGAGCGGAGTTACATTTCTGTGTCAAAAGATTATATACTTACCATATTTACGAGCTTTTGCGTTTGCATCATACCCTGAAATACAAAATAAACATCACAAATTATAATGTATTTTTAATTTAAGAGAGGTGTATGAGTACAAAGAAATCTATTTTTCAGTTGGTCGTTGAAGTCTCCCCGAACAATTCACATGTGCACACCGAAACTTTTTCCCATTCTTTTTTGCACAATTGCTCAAACTCCATCAAGTTATATAAGGTTGTTTGGTAAACAACAATTTTTATCAGGCTTTGACGTGTCCACTCCAAGAAATTCAACACTAAAGCCAAATGGTGTTTCGGTTTCTGTTTGAGGTCATTGTCTTTGTCATGTCCTGGCTGGGGGCCCCTAGTCTTCTCTATGCTTTGGGGCTCACGGTCAGGACATGACACACAGAGAGGCCTCTAGCCATCTGTGGGCTCCCCAGTCAGAGCAGCTGTGATCAGTTGTCTCTGATTGGGGAGCCTACTTAGTTTTGGGTTTTTCCACACTCGGGTGTGGTTTATTGTTTGTTTGTGTGTCACAACGTTCACGGTCCTGTTTTGTTTAATCCAATTCACTGTGGATACTCAGCACGTTTCTTTGTAAGTCGCTTATTTGTTTTTGCTGTTTCATTCAGCACCTTTCATTTTGCGTTTACATTTTGTGTAGTGTCTTGATTGTGTTCTTTGGATTAAATTCACCTTTCATTTCAAAATGTCTGCGTTTGGTTTCGCCTCACACCATGGACTTGACAGTCTTGTTTCATCTATGTTGATTGGTCAATAAGACCAAGCCCTTGTCACATCTACCATTAATTTATTTATTAAAATCCTGTTCTTTTGATAGAAACATCAAGTTCTTCTATCACACGTGGACCTATATCTCTAACTGCAGTGTAAATATCTAATGTGATGGGGTTTGTTATATTACAGTCCACGATCCCCTACATACCTCCGGCTCCAGTCCCTTGTCCAGCTCCACCTTGTCCATAGCCACCAGGTCCAGCCCCAATACCTCCAGTCCCAGCACCAACTGGTCTGGTCCCTACTCCACCTGGTCCATAACTTCCAGGCCCGGTACCATATCCACTTTGTCCAGCCCCACCTGGTCTAGTGCCAGCTCCACCTAGCCCAACTGCAGTTCCTCCTGGTCCATAACCACCAGGTTCAGCATCGTAACCCCTGGGCCCTCCACCGGCTCCACCGGCTCCCCCATACCCTGAAACCCATGGAACATTGCATTCTCAAGTACCAGAATACATTTAGTTTAGTCAGATCATATAAATGGGATTTATTACATGATTAAAACAATTTAAATAAAAAATTGCAACATTCATTCTCCATTGAAAGGCACAATTGCATTGAAGTAATTTTTTTAACTTAATAACGTTCAGTGTCGGCAAATGTTTTAAAACACATAAATTTTTCCAGTATCTATTGAAATGTCTTCATGTTCTCTGTGTCATGTCCTGGATGCGGGCCCCTAGCCATCTCTATGCTTTGGGGCTCCCATTCAGGGCATGGCACATGGAGAGGCCTCTAGCCATCTCCATGCCATTGTGGGCTCCCCAGTCAGAGCAGCTGCATTCAGTTGACTCTGATTGGGGAGCCTACTTAGGTCAGGTTTTCACCACACCCGG
>JACXGK010000514.1:0-24333 GCA_016801125.1 Novumbra hubbsi
TAAATGCGATGGAAAGTATGTCAAACGACAAAGGACATATACATTGTTAATGCTTTTTGTCTGGCCGGCAAATGGACTTTCACCAATAAGGAAATCTAAAGTAAAAATAAAGAGCTGTGCAGCTTTTCTAACTCTAATGTGGCCTGCTCTAAACACTCGGCTATCGACCTTAAAAGAGCATTAGGGGTAAGGGAAAACTGCATTTTGAATAGGAATAAGAGTCTCCAAGAAGTCCTCATCCATAGTAGTGAAACCCAGATGTTTGTTCCGGTGTGTTGGTGTGCAGGTGTGTGTGTGGTCAGGTGTGTGTGTGGTCAGGTGTGTGTGTGGTCAGGTGATCTGGTTGCGGTCCTGGGGTATCCCTGCGCTCCCTCTCGTTCCCGTTTTTAACCAATGAACAAACAGTTGCGTGACTTAAAGCTGAATTCTCTGAGCTGCTCAGACATGCTCTCACGGGGCTGAGTGACTGTGCTGTAAACACACGTCTTCCTGGTGTGTGTGTGTGGGTGTGTGTGTGTGTGTGTGTGTGTGTGTGTGGGTGCATGTGTCAGACGCCCAGCACTCTCTCCTGTGGGTTGTTGAAGCCTTTCTGCTTGTCTGTTGCATTATTCATTACGTTCTAAAGAGGCCCCGTCCCCCTGGATATTCAATTAGTCTACCACATACAACGGCGCCCTCTGAAATTAGGGGTTGGTCTGATGGGGCCACAGGAAACCTTGGTGGCACACCAAACCCCAAAGCCATAACTATATTATTGATTTAAAGCTGCACTAGGTAACGTTCTGAACACAATTAAGATGGGAGAAACAGCCCCCTCTGCTCCCCCTCCACTCCCCCTATAACCCCAAGCCTCAGGATGATTGACAGTGGGGTATGTCGTTCCTAATCACATGAACAGTGGGGGGCCAGTGGGGGGGGGAGGGGTAGCAATTGTATCAGTGTGGCGGTTGCCACTCCTTGACGGCGCCAGTGACCACATACTAATTAATTTTGCTTGCTGTGATGTCTGACCGACGGTTAAAGAGTGCGTGTGTGTCCCTGTGTGTGGTGTGGCTGGGTGTACTTTATGTTTATTGGTGTGATGTCACACAGGTGTTTTGCATTGCCTGACAGCAGCAAAGCATTTTTAGGAACTGTGGTGTTTTTGTTAAAAAAGATGAACTCAGACTGACGGGCACTTAGAAAACCTAGCCAAAACCCAGGCAACAATACTGAAATGCTTCATTCTAAATCAACGACTGTCATGGGAAAAAAATTAACTTTAATGTCTCAGAGCGAGTGACATTAACGGTTGAAATGCGCCCAGAGCCGACTGCTAACCGGCAAGCCTTTTCACACTGGCCAGCGTCAGACATTCAGTCATTCAATTCTAGAACCGTGAGAGGACATTGAACGGGCGTGTGCTGGTTGGATGAGCATGGGGAGGGTACTGTGTTACATTGAGCTGATGTGTGACTTAAAATGAGCGTTAGCACGCCTGTATGTGTTGGAACGAGCATGTCGACACTGGGTGTGGCGGTGTGTGCGTACATGCGTGAGCGCATTGAGTCGTGTCAGGCGCCCAATTTAAAGGAGGCCCTTTGCGTGATGCCTCTTTAAATAGCTTGATCCCAGATAAACATCCCCTTCTCAAATACACACTCTCGCTCTCACACGGAAACACACACGCACGCTGAAGTACTCAAGTTGTTTGGTGAGGCTTGGTCTCCCGCTGAATGGTTCAACATGGACACACAAATAGAAAATATTAAATTGAGCTAATTTCTGCCATTACTGCAAGATCCCAAATATCTTGCTGCGTTCTGTCTGCAGCCCAGGGTGTGTTTTGATACCTTGTTATTGTGTATTTCCCCTGTCTCCCTGTATGATTTTGTAGGAATATATACATCCAGAGAGAGAGAACGAGAAAGATTGAAAAACCAGACCCAGAGAGCAGCTGGAGTGTGAATCATCTCTGACTGAACCAAACTGTTTCCTCTTGCTGTCTTGTGTGTTTACATGGTGTGTCCTCCCTGTTCAGAGATGACAAAGTAAAGAGAAAGTCGTGGAGAAAGAGACTAAAAAAGTGAGAGTTGTGAGAGATGTATAGATATACAGTATATAGTTAATAAGGGAATGGGTGTGTTCCTGCAATAAAGGACTAACATTTGGTTCTTCCACAAGCCAAACAGGCTGAACTGTGGGTCATCACTGAAAATTCCTTTGCCCTCTTCATGATAGCCTTGACCAAAAACGTTCTGACTTATATATTTATAAGCTATCCTTACTCAAATTAAGTTTTTGCTTATAATTGAGTATTTTGATATGAAACTAAAAGTCTCTAGCCCCTGTAACATTTTACACTTATTTTTTGGCATCTGTTTGGTCTAATTTAGTACACTATTGCAGTATTTTAAATGTAAAGAAGTGGAATGGCTGAAATGAATCAAGTCTCTGTTCCTTTTCTTTCTCTGTCTTAAACAACTTCCAGGTAAATCCTATATGTGCACAAGCCTGCGGAGGTTCATGTTCTCTATTTCAAACCCACGATTCCCATTCCCAGCTAAGCCTCCGGTAAATTACCTCAGCCGACCCACTGAGCAGCGATCAGAGGGAATATGATCGGTAAATGTTCAGAATACCTTTCTAAAGTAGGAATATTAATGAGAGGGAATGCAGGGACTCTGCCTGCAGCAAGTGAGGAAGGAGAGTTAACTCAATCCCACCTCACATCCCAGATCCCCTTAAATGAGATTCTCCCTTGTTTGGAAGGCGGATAACTGCATTAGTGGAGAGATGGACACACACACACACCAACCCACACACTTACATACACACAGAATATAGAATGTCATATCTCAGTGTGTTCATGTGGACCCTTATTAGTACCAGTTGTTGGTACAACAGAAAGAGGGTCAGTCAACACACACCAACACACACACATAATATAGAATATCATATCCCAGTGTGTTCAGTTGGACCTTTATTACTACTAGTTGTTGGTTAATCAGGAGCGTCAGTCAACACACACACATCACCACACCAAAACACACACACAGTGTCCAGTATTACTAACCAACTGGGGACACAAAAACCTGACCTTGGTCTCCCAACTAACCTTCGTACCTACACTTTAGGATTTCCTCTTTCTCACACTCCTCATGTATACATTTCTAGACACTAGCACCCAAATCCTCAAAGTGCTGATATATGCATGATAATCTAACTCATAATGATTACAAAGGAGATTTCACTTCAGTATGTCTAGTGTGAGAAGCGTTCTAGACATTAAGCCTGATGAGAAACCCTGTAAAGTAGTTCAACCAGAGGGTGTGATAGGTCAGATGGAGAGCTATGTTATTGAAGTGTTATGAAAAACAGTTTTATTATTTTTATGTGCTCTCTTTTGACCTTACATACTACTGGTTTGGTCCTTCATTATATGTGATCTCAGATCTTTTAACCTGTTGTGTCTTTAGGCTGTGTGACATAGACCATTTAAAACAAGATTTGATAACATCTGACCTCTATTAGTGGATCAGTTATGCCACACAGATGGTGAATGTCTTAATACTCAGACAGAGCCTCCTGCCTCAGTCTGGTGACGGATAGATGAAAGGTCAGGATAGGTTAAAACTGTCGTACGTACTTCCACCCGTCAAGTCCTCTCAGCTCAGGCAGAAAAGAGAAGGAAAGGAAGCTCCCTCTGAGTGTTTGGACTTTACCATGGAAAGAGAGATCGTCTTACCAAACATGGTCGGGATCTGGAGGTGTTATCCCCTGAGAACATGGCCACAGAGTACATGTATGCACATCGCACAGTCACACAGACATACGCTCATTCACATAGAAGCGCACGCGCTCCTACATACACACGCATACTGTCCCTCATGAAATCTCCTGGAACTGTAAGTCACTGAGCTGGCAGATCTTTCCGGTGTCACAGGATGAAAAGGCCGACGCCATCTTATGTCTTTGTGCTGGTGTCGGGCAGGACGTGGGCAGATGTCAAACAGACGTGTGTTATTCCCTCCAGTGTAGATAGTTGGCAGACTTGGTTAGCTTGTTAGTTTGTGGTTTTGTCTTCACCTCCCAATATTTAATTTCATTTTTGTGATTGTCGTCCAACTTATGAGGAGGGTTACAAAGGATTGTGTGCGGCTAGCGATTAATAAACCATCCAATCTGAGGACTCCAAATTCCACACTTCAGTTATATAGCTTTTCGTATTTTGAAGATGCCTATATTGCTTGCATACATATATAGGTATTTTAAGCTCACAAACACTCAGAGACTCGCACACAAACACTGTTGTTTTTACCATTTATGTCACTGTTGTTCCTTTATACATCAGGCTGTCAGCACCGTGGCTGTTATCGTTTCAAGTGTACTGCTCAGGACAAATCACAGAGTTGGGTTACAGTCCCCTCCACCACCAAAAGGCCCACCCCCTGTCAGTCAGCAGGACACCTCTCCCTGCTTTTCATGTGCAATGGAAACCGAGGGGGGGCAAAGGGGCTCTTGGTTACCAACAGCCCATAATGTCAATCCTGGATTATTGTTTAGTACTAGTAGCTTAGCTCCTAGAGGTCTATAGCCCCTGTACCCCGGAACACCCTGTACCCGTTCCCCGTTCACCCATACACTCCCAGTAACCTGAACCACCCCCCTATTGAGTTATCATGACCACCCTGGTGTTTATGGCTGGGGGTGCTGTGTGATTTGGGGGTGCTGAGGGATTTGAGGGTGGTGAGGGATTTGGGGGTGGTGGTGGTGGTTGCTGGGGGCTCAGGAGGTGATGGGGGTTTGGAGGGTTATGGGCAGGACAGGGGTTCAGAACTTGCGAAGCAGGAGGAGCGGTGAGGACTAGAGGAGCTAGTAATACCCAGCGGTAGGCTGGAATGTTGGGGGTAAAGAGAGACATGGACGGGCGGGTGGAGGAGTGTGGAGGAGGAAGGAGGTGGGCCAGAATTTTGGGGTTAAAGAGAGACGGGCGAGTGGAGGAGGAAGGAGGTGGGTTGGCTTTAATGTGAGCTAAACAGTCAGGAAGTGATTAGGCCTCTACAATCACTCCAATGAGTGTGGATGGAGAAAGCTTGTCTGCAGCCAGAGCTGGTTACAATCAGAACAGAAGGCTACTAACCCAGGACAGGCCCAGAGCCTGTATGGTTCCTATTTACCTGCACAGTCAGGGGGAGATCTAAGGGAAACAGGGTTCAACAGCAACTTGTCTGCTCTGATATGATCTGAAACACAAAGCCCAAACATTCAGTGTGATCTGAAACACAAAGTCCAAACAGTCAGTGTGATTTGAAACACTAAGTCCAAACAGTCACGATGATCTGAAACACAGTCCAAACAGTTACTAGAAGTTTCAACATTTGCCAACATAGCGGTTTATGACAATTTAGGAAACTCTCTAAACTTAGGACCTCTTCCCATGTCTGTCTGTTTTGTGTCTCAGAGAAATTTTGACCTGGGATCAGAAACTGCCATTTAAATCATAGTAAAATCTAAGTAAATTGTATTCATAGATTGTGAGACACCTGGTGAATACAGGCAGTGTTTTGACTGTCCTGGTTGTCTCCTCCTCACTTGGCGGTACACTGTCCTGGTTGTCTCCTCCTCACTTGGCGGTACACTGTCCTGGTTGTCTCCTCCTCACTTGGCGGTACACTGTCCTGGCGGCTGCTCTAATTCTTGGTGTTTATTTGCTCTGGCTACTTGCCTGGCTGGCTCATTCTTTTACTGCATCTCTACAACAACATGAGCAAAGCCAACAGTATCGGTCCTTTACTGGAGGGTCCTGGGTGGGTGTCCGGAAGCCAGTGGATGATGGGGGGCTTTGTTTGGTCTGGCTGCTCCTCAGGTCACAGTGCAACTATGGGGGGGTCTGACAAACATATACACGCCTACACGGACACCTGTTTCAGGTGGATCCAAATGTTCTCACAACATGCTAGCGGTTGTGCTATGTGTTTGAGTTTGTGAAGCTGCTTACACACCTTAACAATGCTTAACAACCCCTGCAAAAACACACACACACACACACAACCCCAAGACCTTTAGTCCTCGAAATCTTCTACTTTTCCAGAACTTTCTGTTCAGTTTGGGCCTTAACATTCTGTCTGTTTCCTTCAGGCCCTCCTGGAAAGCGTGGAAGAATGGGAAGAAAAGGAGATCCCGGTATGTGCCACGCCTCTATACGTGTCTTCTCACACTGTTGTCATTCCCACAGGCTCCGTCGACTTTCCCCAAACTCCTCATCCCTTTACTCCCCACCTCCTCACACTTCATCCTCATTCTCCCCACACTCCTCATACCTCATCCCCATCTCCTCATACCTCATCCACTTACCTGTAATTTCCTTACTGAAGAAGGACGTTTAGTGAACTGCCATTTAGAACATTCAGAGATATTGTGGATTAGGCTCACCTTCCATGTCCACTCTTATCCAACGCCAACACTGGCCACATGGTTGTGTAAACGGTGCCTATGTGTTAGCAGAGCTGCCCGAGCTGTGGTCTTGTAAGAGGACCAGGACAAACTGCCACACCAACATCTCTGTCCTCCCTGGTTTAACTCGCTTATCTGGAACTAGAACCACACATGGACCTGCTTCTGGGGATAACTGGGCCTTGGTAACTCTTGGTTGGACCCCACCAAATCATGTAGAAATAGTCTAGGAGTACATGTTGAAAATATGTTTAAGTTATTGTATTTACTAGGTCAGCCTCAGTCTTTTTGGGGGATATAGTTATTCAGCCCAAATTGAATTGTTTTCAGAGTATAGATATTTGTTGTTGGGTCTGTTGAGTCCAGACTGTAGTTCCGCTGCTGTGAGGTAAGAGGGGAAACCAGGGAGACTGTGCCTGTTATGAGTCAGGGTTACGGTCAGATAGGAGTCATGGTCCCTCTTTACACGGTCATGAAATTAGGACCACGTTGACTCAGATCACCGATTACTTTACGAGAAATCAAGGCTCTTACCATAAAGTGGACACACCTAGATCTCTTGGTGAGATAATGGCTAGTGTAAATATCATGTAAACAAGTGGAGCGTCTCACTGTAGATGATATACCGATGTACTGGATAAAAATCTGCTCTAGATGCCTTCTGGGCCCACATATGGCACTCAACAGGCTTTATTGAACAAATTCATAAAACTAACAATTGGCATTCAGGGCTTTAAGATTAAACATCAGCATGTTATTTCATTATTATTATTATTATGATTCATATTTACCAGGTAAGTAAGAACACATTGTGATTTTCAACCAAGCCATTGTAGTATATGGGGATAACTGTTGTTTCACCTTGGCTTGGAGATTAGTGCCAGCAAAGTTGAGGTAACTAGTCCAACCCTCTTGACCACTAGTTGACCATCCTGGTTATTCAGATTTAGGTTAGGTTGAATGAATAGTTGTGGTTGTGTCTACCTAAGACCGTAACCAAGTATATTAATCTCCTTCACCAGGTGTTGGTGACTGTGAAGAACAACCAAAAAGTCTGGTTATATATAACAGAATGGTTATCTTGACTTCCATGTTCAACATACCAGTCTCATGTTCATACTCCACTTCTATCCAACCTTTTAGCCTGGCCAGACTAGAGTTGAAAGCCCCCTTTCCCAATCCCATCAGACCATCATCAGGACAGCTAAATGACAATGTTTTACATCAGGGATCTAAGTCGTTCCAGCCGTGTGGTTTTCTTCAAGATGGAGTTCAAAGACGGACTGATGGAGCGCTTAGTGTCCGTTGGAGATGCTGATTGGGTTTGCCGTCCCCGGTGTTTGGCGGGCGCGATGTTCTGTTTAGACCAGCCGCTGCCTTGTTTTCTCTCATGTACGTAATAGTGCAGCCAGGCTGGAATCGGTTGGGAGTCTTTTGAAATGTGGAAAAACAAAGAGGTTACACAACTGGTTCGTAGGAAATATGACAGGCACAAAGATCACAGGAGTGGGTCGCAAAGACCCACACAAAGACGCACAAACACACACACACAAACATACAAAGAAACATGCACCAGTGCACAGACACTCAGCACGGTGTGTGCTGAGACCACTCTGGCTGAGGGGATTGTTGACCTGGCTGTCTGGGACAGGAGCTTTTTGTCTGGAGTCTAGACGCCCACAACCCTGATATACTTTCATACCTCATGAATCACAACACCTTGGTCACGCTCACGCCCGGCCACATTCCCTTTCTCTCTCTCCCCCATTCCCTCACCTTTCTCATCCCACTCTTCCCTGTCCGGCTCGCCTAATGTTTCCAGGGTTGTACGTTTGGTCCCAAGCACAAGGGGTTGTGATTGCTGTTCCTAGAGAGCTGCTTGGTATACACAATCAATCACTGAAATGATCAATTGCTCAGATGGTCAATTCAACTAAATCAACACATCTTGGGCCATTTCGCGGACATAGATTAAGCGTTGTCGAGGACAACAAATCAAGGTCAATGGAGGTTTTTTTGGTTCTAGGCTAAATCTGTGTCCACAATACTGGTCCCTTGGGGTCCATAACTCAAGTCCAATCAATTAAAACACCAAATGTTACAGTTTAAAACGTTTTGAATAGGCCTCCTAGGTGGTGCAGTGGTTTAAGGCCCTCTTTCTTAGCACCAAGCCTACCACCTCAGATGATAGCCTCTGCTTAGCCAGCTGGAATATGATGGCATTAAACTCCTGTCATATAGCCCTGTTGTAAATCGTTCTGTAAAACTTAGCATTGCTTGTCAGCCTAATGCAAAACACGGGCCATAAAGAGTCTGTTTGTCATGAGGCCTCAACCACAAGCTTTATTGGCTATAACTGTAATAAGACTTGTCTGCAAGATGTATAAAGTTAATTACATCCCCAATCTAAAGGACTACAGTACATATTAGTTTGGTTGTTGTGCGCAACTTCTCGAATTTTTTCGTTGGCTTACAAACCAAACCGTGTTGTTACTCATTCAATGCAAGGATTAATTGATCTATGTGACTGGTACTAATCAGAATGTTTTTGTCTCCCTTTTTTTATACGTCTGTCTGTTTGCGTGTTGCAGGATCTCCAGTAAGTACTTTACCGTCTCATTCAGGTAGTTTGAATACCACACACATACACTCTCACTACACATGCCAGCAAAGGGACCACCCAGAGGAGTGTGTATGCCTGCATGCATGTGCGTGTATGCCGTGCTGCAAACACGTGCATGTTCTCCGGAAAGACTTAGGAGCAGAGCCATGTAGGAACCAACCATATGCGTTCTGTACTATCTGGAAGGTATATAAGTCACTCACGGGTCAGCTACATGATTAGAATATAAATGTATGAATGTAAATGGTCATAATGGCTCATAAAAGAGTTCATTTCAGGTGGCTGTAGTAGGTCATTTCATTGAACAACACTGTTTTCCTGGCTCCAGATGGTGTGTTTGCATGTTTAAAGGTTATAATGTCATATTGAATCTTGTGTTATTGGTGTATTGCTGGTGATCCGGTGACCTAATATGTAATGGTGTGTGCTTTACTCTCTCTATGACCTCACCAGGGCAAGGTTGGCAGAGACGGATACCCGGTAAATCTTATTGACGTTTTACAGCCTATTTTGGGCTCCTATCCCTTCTATCAGAACTTCATTACATTAATTCTTCCTGCCACTCCTGCGACTTCCTGTTTACTCTCCCTTAACATTGATGCTCTGTTCTCAATAGTGTTTCCCGTCCATTGCCTCAACAGATTTTCTTTTATACATACACACACACACACATGCATGAGTGCACCGTCTGGCCACTGTGATTAGTCAGGGCTAATTTGGTCTATTCCCTGTGCTACATGTCATCAGTGTTGACAACGTAATGGCCACTGCCTGATAATCGTGAACAAGCTAGATCCCCCCAAAGTAGCAGTGTTGTGTTAGCGGAGTTGTCAAATGACTCACTGTGATTCACTTCCCTAGGTTAGTCAAGCTTTTACTATCGTTTGCTCGCCTCCTTCCAAGAGTCGGGAAAATATAGGCCAGATTTCAATTTGATGCCAGCAACACATTTCTCCTGGGACACGGGCCGCAGAAGACTGGATTGGTTACAAAAAGGGCATCACAGAGAGGAAAAGTCCTTCAGAACTTAAGATGAAGGAATGCGTGGGAAAATTGTCTGTGAACACAGTATGTTGCTCATTTAAGATGGACTGAGGGGATGTGGAAAACTGCCCTGTCGTCTGACGAATCAACATTTTTGGGAACCGTGGATGCCACGTCTTCCTCAATCTTCCCTTTTCAAGAGGACAGAGGCCATCCAGCTTGTTATGAGCACACGTTTCACAAGCCGGCATTCAGCGGGGTGCATTAGCGCACATTGCATGCGTGACTGACACGTCTGTGAACGGGCCATCAATGTTGAAGAAAATCTATAGGTTTTGGAGCAGCATATCCTGCCATCCTGACAAGCTATTATTCAAGAAAGGCAAGACAATGCCAAACCACGGCAAACCAACGGCACGACTCCGTAGTGAAAGTGTCCAAGTGCTAAACTGGCCTGCCTGCAGTCTAGACCTGTCGCCAGTCAACAAAGAGTGCATTATGAAACAAATTATCTGACAAAGAAGACCCCAAACTGTTGAGCAGCTGAAATCCTATATGAAGCAAGAGTGGGAATACATTTTACTTCAATGACGACATCAATTGGTCTCCTCAATTCCCAAACCCATAAGAGGCGATACAACACAGTGGTAAACATGCCCCTGTCCCAAATTTCTTGAAAAATGTTGCTGGCATCAAATTTAAAATGGGCATTCTCAATGTTGTCTTTGTACTATTTGAAATTAAATATAGTTGGAAACAGGTTGTCCACTGGAAATTCCGAAAACACTGGAGAGAGACGTTTCTGAACACATCTTGATCCTTGATAATTATTGAAGAAGTTACAGAGATAACAATAACACAATATAACAATAATACATTCTAAACTCTCACAATTACTATTAACAGAGGAGCCAATAACAGAGGAGCCTGTCACCATTATCAATAACAGGAAAGCCTGTCAGCATTATCAATAACAGGGGAGCCTGTCAGCATTATCAATAACAGGGGAGCCTGTCAGCATTATCAATAACAGGGTAGGTTAGCATTGTTAGGCAGTATCTTTTTGCCATCTCACTAATCCATATTCACAATAATTTTATGATTATCCATAATCATGATAGTATCCAGCATCACGTCCTACAATACAAGATGTTCTAAATTGTCACAATACATTATTCACCATCACAGTCAATCACAACACATAACAAAATGCTTGTAACAAGCTTTTGATTACATACAAACAATATAACATACATCCTTTACATCCTATACATTGTAATACTTGTATACATTTTATTGAACTGATTCATCTTTAATATCAAATACTTTTTTAACAAAGGAATGTAACGTTGGATTATTTTGCAAATATATAAAGCAAATATAAATCTTTTTATTATTGGTTTAAATCAGGTTCACTTAAATTATTACAAAGGATTTGCTAAAGATCTGAACACATTAAGGTCACATTGATGCAGAAATACATAAAATGCTCACAATTGTTCTGACACCACTGGGAATAGCCCTAACAAGTTAGACTAATCAATGAGTATGTTTCTGTTGAAGCATTAACCTAGAAGGGTGATTGCTAACAATTGATCCTTGTCCCTCTTTAAACTGTGATATGGTGGCCTCTAGGGGCCATCTGGAGAACTCCACCTGTCTGCCCCACTCGGTGGGAGCACGCTGTCAGTTAAATGTCCCTGCTCAATTGTCTGTTTGGGGATCGTTAGTGTATTAGTCATAATGAGTATCAGCTTAAACATATTGTTCGTTTATTGTCTTGACGTACGTGAATCAGGTTGTGAGTCAAATGTGTCTTTAGGTGTTTTATGCAAATTTGGTTCTTGTGAGTGACCCTGGTTATGAATGGTAGCGTAGTTATTGTTGCGCTATTTAGATGCTGTATTATGATTGAAACTGTTGGGAAGTCCGGCCCCTGTGGTGCTCTCAGATCCCAGGGCTGCCTGGCACCAGGAAACCTTCCTGACGGGAAATGCCTGCTACTAATTACACACAGGTGGGCGCATGCACGTGTGTGTGAGTGTGCGCGTGGGTTTATATGTGTGTATGCGAGACAGTGCATGTTTGTTTATTGTGCGTTTGCATGGGAGACAGCGCATGTGTGCGTTTTGTGTGAAAGAGAATGTTTGTGTGTCCTGTCTTTTGCTTTTGGGTCTGTCGCAACATAAATTGTTATACGCTGCTAAACGATGGGAACATGTAATCGTCACAGTATAACACCAAGTCAATTCAACTTCAGGGATATCAATCTGTCCAGTTACCAAGCATAAGCGATTGGGAATCAATATCACCTGATTTGGTGCAAAGGACAACAGGTGCACTGGAGAGGCAACTACAAGACAACCACCAAAAATGGAATGGTTTTGCAGGTGGTGGCCTCAGACAATTGCCCTCTCCTTATCCTTCCTAACTGATTCTTCTCTAGATTTGCTAGTGTCCTTGTCACTGCAGGTAGCATTCGGCTCCTCTAAAATTGCACATCCATGCATGCCGTCGCAAGAAGGTTTGCTGCGTCTCCCAGTAAAATCTCAAGAACATGGTTGGAGATACCAGGAGGCGGGCCATAATACAAGGAGAGCTGGACAGGGCCGTAGGAGGACATCAACCCAGCAGCAGGACCGGTATCTGCATCTTTGTATGAGGGGGAACAGGAGGAGCACTGCCAGAGCCCTAAAAAATTACTTCCAGCAAGCTACTGGTGTGATGTGACTGGTGTCTGACCAAACTGAATCAAAAACTGCTCTCTAGTGGGACCTGTGCTCACAGCCCAGCAATGTGCAGCTCAACTGGCTTTCGCCGGAGAACACCAGAATTGGCCGGTCCGCCATTGGCTCCCCGTTCTCTTCACAGATGAGAGCAGATTCACACTGAGCACATGTGACATATCTAAAAGACTCACAGAAGGGAGTCTGGAGACGCCGTGGGGAACGTTATGCTGCCTGCAACATCATCTAGCTTGACCGATTTGGCGGTGGGTCAGTGAGGGGGAGGCATATGCTTGGAGTGTCAGACCTCCACATGCAAGCGAAAGGTACCCTGACTTCTGTTAGGTACTGAAATTCTCAGAGCTTACGCTGGTGCTGTGGGCCCTAGGTTCCTCTTGGTGCAGGACAATGCCCGTCCTCATGTGGCCAGAGTGTGTAGGCAGATCCTGGATGACGTAGGCCTTGATTCCACCGACTGGCCCTCACATTCCCCAGACCTGAATACAATTGAGAAGAGATGTTAAGTATTGATTCATCCGACAATGACAAGTAGCGCCACAGACTGTCCAGGAGCTCATTGACGCCCTGATCCCAGTCAGGGAGGAGATCCCCCAGGACACCATCCAGTCCCCACCAGGATGAGAATTCTCAGGTCCCCACAAGGACAGAAATAAAAATGTGTGTGTGTGTTTGTGGTTTGTTAGAGAAAATAAAGCCGGTTCACACATTTATTACATCTGTCCAAAATCTCTGTAACTTTGTAACATAGCCCAGAAATCTAGCATTTGGAAGACATTTTCTCATTTACACAAATTAGTTCAGACTGACTGAAGTAGACAAGGATTCCTTGTGCCAACCTCATGTGGTTCTCCCTGTGAGCAACACAATCTCTTCATCCTTTCCCTGTCCACCACCCGTTGAGCTGGAGGCCAGGAGGAAGTTATTGTCAGACGGTGGTGGAGAGGTATACTGCTCCCCTAACACAGCTACCTCACTAGAGGTGCCAACCCCTAACACAGCTACCTCACTAGAGGTGCCAACCCCTAACACAGCTACCTCGCTAGAGGGGCCAGCCCCTAACACAGCTACCTCACTAGAGGTGCCAGCCCCTAACACAGCTACCTCACTAGAGGTGCCAACCCCTAACACAGCTACCTCACTAGAGGTGCCAACCCCTAACACAGCTACCTCACTAGAGGTGCCAACCCCTAACACAGCTACCTCGCTAGAGGGGCCAGCCCCTAACACAGCTACCTCACTAGAGGTGCCAACCCCTAACACAGCTACCTCACTAGAGGTGCCAACCCCTAACACAGCTACCTCGCTAGAGGTGCCAACCCCTAACACAGCTACCTCGCTAGAGGTGCCAACCCCTAACACAGCTACCTCGCTAGAGGGGCCAGCCCCTAACACAGCTACCTCACTAGAAGTGCCAACCCCTAACACAGCTACCTCACTAGAGGTGCCAACCCCTAACACAGCTACCTCGCTAGAGGGGCCAGCCCCTAACACAGCTACCTCACTAGAGGTGCCAACCCCTAACACAGCTACCTCGCTAGAGGGGCCAGCCCCTAACACAGCTACCTCACTAGAAGTGCCAGCCCCTAACACAGCTACCTCGCTAGAGGTGCCAGCCGGGGACCAGAGAGAGACTGACATAGAGAGACAGACATGATTGTTAATAATGTGTAAAGCTAGTGAATAACAATTCTACGTGTGCATGTCCTCCCATTACTCTGCTGTTATAGGTTTGTGTCCTCGTTACTGAGACAGACAATCACTTCCCCTCATTAATCACTGTGTGAGCAAGAGTTTCAACAGTGTCACTCCATTGTGTGCATGAGGGGAACATGGATGAGTAAACACGATCACACACATGCTGACACACACTAACACACATGCGTATACCACACACACACACACACACACACTCACACACCTCTTGGGCTTCTACTTCCCCTGCAGAAGAAACCCCCTGGGCTCTTATTTCTCCTGCAGTAGAAACCCCCTGGGCTCCTATTTCTCCTGCAGTAGAAACCCCCTGGGCTCCTATTTCTCCTGCAGAAGAACCCCCTGGGCTCCTATTTCTCCTACAGTAGAAACCCCCTGGGCTCCTATTTCTCCTGCAGAAGAACCCCCTGGGCTCCTATTTCTCCTACAGAAGAACCCCCTGGGCTCCTAGTTCTCCTGCAGAAGAACCCCCTGGGTTCCAAGTTCTCCTGCAGAAGAACCCCCCTGGATTCCAAGTTCTCCTGCAGAAGAACCCCCTGGGTTCCAAGTTCTCCTGCAGAAGAACCCCCTGGGTTCCAAGTTCTCCTGCAGAAGAACCCCCTGGGCTCCTAGTTCTCTGCCCTGTGGCCACTTCTCAGATCAGAGGCATCATATCAGCACCCCGCCAGGCATTCTCTGCACTAAGTAACATTTTGCTTCTGCAGTCTGTTGCTATTAAGGAATCACTCCTTATGAACAGACGAAATGACAGGTATTACAAATTACGCCTGTATATCCCATGAGCCCAGAGCAGTCAGATAAAGGATTTTGCTCGCAGAGAAGAGGGAGGTAGAGATGGAGGGAGGGAGGGAGGGAGGGAGGAGGGAGGGTGAGATGAAGGGAGGGTGAGATGGAGGGAGGGGGAAAGACGGATTGGGAGGAGGGGGAAAGATGGAGAGGAGGGGTGGAGGGAGGGGAGTGGGAAAGATGCAGGGAGGGGAGGTTGAGAGGGCTGACAGGGTGTAAGACTTGTTTGGGGCATTAGATCCAGATGTGACTGGCCCTTTTTTCTCTTGCTCTCCCCTTACTACCTCTCTCTCTCCTTACTCCCTCCCTCTCCCCTGTCCCCCCCTCTCTACTTCTTCTTTTGTGTTCAGTCCTCGCAGCAGTAGGTAGTATGTTAAACATATAGTTCAGACATCTTCCTCTCCACGCTAAAACGAGAAACTGTATTTTTCCAGACTGTCCCAAACACACACGATCTTACACACCCAGGTGAAAAAGTAACTTTCCCAAAATGTGTTTAAAAGACACCTAATGAGGATGAAGGATTATGTAGGATTTGTTCCAGAAGGGACAGGGACTGGGATACAGGATAGCTGTGGAGACTAGAAATACTGGCCATGAAGACTAGGAACAATGACCATGAAGACTAGGAATAATGACCATGGAGACTAGGAATACTGACCATGGAGACTAGGAATAATCACCATGAAGACTAGGAATACTGGCCATGGAGACTAGAAATACTGGCCATGGAGACTAAAAATACTGGCCATGGAGACCATGAATACTGGCCATGAAAACTAGCAATACTCGCAATGGAGACTAGAAATACTGACCATGGAGTCTAGGGATACTGGCCATGGAGACTAGAAATACTGGCCATGAAAACTAGGAATACTGGCCATGAAAACTAGCAATACTGGCCATGGAGATTATAAATACTGGCCATGGAGACTAGGAATACTGGCCATGGAATATATTCTTAAATTTTTCTTTATACTTTTTAATTAATTTTAATTGCCAAAAACATTCCATGATTCCCAAAAGGTTTAGACAATTCAGCAGTATGTTCCAATTTACTGATGAATGTAGCATGTTGATACCGCTATTGCCTCTGACAGACAGACTAACTCAACACAAATACTGTGTTGAAAAATAGAGAGACAAGTCTTCCCTCGAAAATGCTTTGTGGGTGAATAAAACATTCTTCACGTTTTTTGTTAATGAGATTTTGGTGCGAAATGTAACAAAACCATACAAAAAAGTCTAATGTGCGTAAAAACTAAACACATTGTTTGGTCTGACTCAGAGTCTGTCTCCCAACCATGAACTTATGTGTGGGCCTCATCTACTCATTCAGACAAGACACAAAAGGGACCAGGTAACCTAAATGCTCCCAGATGCACCATATTGTTTCACCAACACACAAATACAGACAGTACGGGAGGTGTGTTTCATGGGGCCATGAAACAACTGTCTGCCCTGCTGGACTGTGTTAAGTACCTCAGTGGTGTTCAGTGGAGGATGTCAGGGTTTGCAGAGCGTTTAGTTTTGCATTACTGCCATTTCCCTTGGTGTGATAAAATACCTCACACACACCCACACACCCACACTTCTGACACATCAACTCGAGGGCTGCTGGATCTGCTTTGTTTGCTTCATTTTACTAAGATTACATTAGTGGACTTTGTTAGAGGTTGTTGGAGAAAGCTGACATGGTAAGAAGCCAGTTGCAAGGGAAACTATTAGGGCTTGTGTAATTTGGTGGACATGGGGCAAAGTAAAGCTATCAATCATCATCTCATTATTAGAATATAGGGATATGCTAAAACGTTGTCAAACATACACAAACTTTGTGTGTCTATTTCCTCTTTTAACGAAGACCTAGTTGTCGGTTTTGGCTTTGAGAATCTCTGACGCATTGCACCTTTGGGGTTAATTAAACAAAGGGATAAAGACAAAAGGTCACAGGTCAGAGCTGTTGTAAAGGTTTGTTTTTCAGACAGGACAGCATAGCCATGTGCTGCTGAGGAACTGCCCCCCCCCCCGAATCTTTTTAACTGATCACTGTGCCCCTTTTGAATACACTGCTATACAAAGTGAACTACAATATGATAACAACTACTATACAAAGTAACTTACAATATGATGATAACTACTATACAAGGTAACCTACAATACAATGATAACTACTATACACATTTGACTATAATACAATGATAACTAATAAACAAAATAACCTTGTGATCCCTATTCTAATTTTAACCTTTTCCTTAAACCTAACTTTTAAAGCCTTTTTCTCATGGGGACAGTCTTCTTACTTAGTCACAATAATGTTATGGGGATTTTCAATCTCCAAATGGATAATCAAATGTGAACAGGTGCTTCAGACTGGACAGGATCTACAGAATAATGTGTTTTTAGTTTTTTTATGTTTATATAAATATGTTCTGTTTTTCAACTATTTTGTTATTAACAGTTGTTTTATTACAAAAAACAGCCACACGCACAGCCTATTTCCCATAGTTGTATACAGGACAGACAGAGTCCTTTCACAAAGTTGTATACAGGACAGACACAGACCCTTGGCAAAGTTGTATCCAAGACAGACACAGTCCCTTCACATAGTTGTGTACGGGACAGACACAGTCTCTTCCCATAGTTGTATACGGGACAGACACAGACCCTTGGCAAAGTTGTATCCAAGACAGACACAGTCCCTTCACATAGTTGTGTACGGGACAGACACAGTCTCTTCCCATAGTTGTATATGGGACAGACACAGTCCCTTTACATAGTTGTATACGGGACAGACACAGTCCCTTCACATAGTTGTGTACGGGACAGACACAGTCTCTTCCCATAGTTGTATATGGGACAGACACAGTCCCTTCACATAGTTGTGTACGGGACAGACACAGTCCCTTCACATAGTTGTGTACGGGACAGACACAGTCTCTTCACATAGTTGTGTAAGGGACAGACACAGTCCCTTCACATAGTTGTATACGGGACAGACAGTCCCTTCCCATCCCATTGTTGTACAAGACAAACACAGACAGAGGACACAGATAGAGGACACAGACAGAGGGCACAGACAGAGGACACAGAGAGAGGACACAGACAGAGGACACAGAGAGAGGACACAGGCAGGGGACACAGGCAGGGGACACAGGCAGCATCACCGTTCCCCAGGCTGTTTTATTTCAGAGGGGTGACATCATTGTTGCTTGGGCTAACATAAACACTGTCCTCCTCTGCTCTGTAGGGGACTCCAGGGGTGATTTACAAGCAGACACTTGTATAGGCTGTTCTACAGTGGGTGAATGGGTCAGTCACTTAAGAGATACTCATCTGTGAATTGTATTTGGGTTCTTCATGTGTCTTCTCTCTCCGTCTCTGTAGGGTCCCCTCGGGATGGACGGCAAACCAGTAAGTGTTTATCTGATGGACCAACGCCACAATTGTACTGAAATCCTTTATTGATTTCAACTTTACTCTCATCTCTCCAGGGTTCCCCAGGTCCTAAAGGAAGTCAGGTACCACCACATACTGGTGAACAACACCATAATCCCTGTTGCAGTATGTATTATTGGGATCTGTTAGCTGACCGGGTTCTAAACAATAACGCGGAGCCCAGGGGAGGGGAGGTGCAGCGAAACCTCCTCCCCCTCCAGCCCCGCACCAGTCCAGGAGGTCTACCACACTCCACAAGGCCCAGCCGGACGCACTCACCACGGAGTCACGGCGAACAACAGAATGGGTGTGCGAAACGGCCAAGGGGGACAGAATGGGGAACATGTTGATGCAGAGGAAAGCAAGAGAAGGGGGGAGAGGAGGGGAGAGAGGGTGAAGGAATTTAGGGTATTCGACAGAGGCTCTTTAAAAAGTCATTACGACAGCTCTGCCTCGTTTGCAAAGAGAAATCCCGCCTGTGCAGTGAAACGCAAACCACTTGTAGGGGACTGAGAGCTGATTAAATAGTCCTTCATACAAGCAACAGGAATTTGTTTCCTGCCAAAGAAGTTGTTGAGCCGGGCTCATCCTTTATAAGGGCTTTCACACCAACCACTGCTCGGCTAGGATGGTCAAACAGGTGTGACGGCCCTGGTGGTAGTGTTTATGCAGGGCCTGGAGATGGAGATGGAGATGTTAGTGGAAGGACTAAGAAATGAGGAGAATGGAAACTGACTATTGCAACATATTCATTTGTGTAGACAGAGAGATTGAGAGTTAGAGACAGGTTAGGTGGATGAACAGCGCTTTGAAGAGGAGGACGGATGTCCAGGAGGGGGAGAGAGGACAGGAAGAGAAGAGAGGGGGAGAGAGAACAGGAAGAGAAGAGAGGGGGAGAGAGATTAGAAGAGTAATAGGTTGGAGGCCTAAGGTTTGTACCCTGAGCTCTGAACTTCTCATCTTCCCTCCCTCAATCCACCCCCCTCTTCCCCCTCTCTGTTTGAGAAAGTGGGAGTTAAGTTGCTTTCTGTCAACAAGTGGGGAGTCACCGGTCTGATGCTCCCCAAAGCACTTTCCACTTGCTCTAGTCCATTTTCCCTTCCCTCTTTCCCTTGTCTCCTCACCTTCTTCCCTAGTCTCCTTCTTCCTTTGTCCCCTCCACCACTCTCTCTCACACCCTGTCCGGAGTCAAGCTAGTCAACTTAAAGGATGCATCAGAAGATGGCGGACGGCAGCGCTTCCCAAGGAGCACTAAACCACTTCAGAGTTGTTGCGGTTTTTCTACATTAATTATACTGTAACTCAAAAGGTTGTTTTGACTAAAAGAACAAGTGATGCGAGTGGACGGCCAGGATTTGCTCATTTGGTTGAGTCCAGTGTCCAGAGATGGACTGTTGAACCAGCCAGCCAGTCAAATCAGTCATATAATTTTTAGCACTCACAGCCTGTCCACAAGGCATTGGCTCAGTCTGGGCAGTGCTTCACAGTGTTGTGGCTGCCAACCCTTATGTTTCCAGTTAGCCATAATAGCTAATGGTTCTTCTCTGGACTCCATGCCGAACAATATAGTTCTACTTCAATATTTGGAAAAGGGAGGAAATGGTTGCCTGGACTTTTGAATGTTACCCCTCCACAGGATGTTACCCCTCCACTGGACTCCTGGAGGCTTTTAACTCCATTGGCAAAGCTTACGTCTCAATGTGATAGTAACCAGGGCCTTACTGTGAAGGGAATTCCTGTGATGTGATATGACATGGGCATACAGTATGCGGCAATAACATCACTTGTGATATGATTCTTTTTGATTGAACGTCATTCCATTGTTTCCTGTTGTGAATCTAAGAAATACGAGCTATGGTTGGAGTTAGATTAACCCTGTCGAAGGTTCTGGATTAGACACAGATGATAGCAAAGCACACGTGTCCTGTTGACCATCATCTCTCTCTTATACCCCCAGGGACCAGCAGGACCCAAGGGAGATAAGGTACTGTATGTTTTGGAATATAATCTTTCCTCACTCCTTGTAGATTTGTATGCATTTCCATTCATCTCCTGACCAGATGTGTAATGTAGAATAAATCTTATGTACATGTTGCACAGATGGACACAGACTCTCAAACCAGCTAAACATTACACCCACACACATACTGTCATTCAGCCTCCTACACACACCTTACATTAACACGCATACTGTCATTTATCCTCCCACACACATATTACAAACCACACACATACTGTCATACAGCCTCCTACACACACATTACAAACCACACACATACTGTCATACATCCTTTTACTCACAGATTACACCCACACACATACTGTCATACAGCCTCCTACACACACATTACACCCACACACATACTGTGATACAGCCTCCAACACACACTTTACAACCCAGACGCCATATATTACATCCACACAATCTGTCATTCATGTGTCTATATCACTGTCAGAGAAACTACACACCAGCATAAACAGGATCCTGACTGAATACGATCCACGAGCAGACATGGTAAATGACGGATCATAATTCCACCAACATTGGCCGGGGTTCTGTAATCACCATGGCTGTATGAGAGCCAATCCCAATCCCCCTCATGGGAGCTGCAGCCTCCTCAAGCGGGTGACCTCAGCCCACCTGGGACTGCGGGAGATGATCCAGAAATCCCTGTTTCCTTGTGTTTGCGGATAGTTTGATTCCTAGTGTTGACCACTTGACCACAAGTTCAGAGGCGAGTGTGTGTGTTCATCGTTGTTCTTGTTGTTTGTCCTCTGCAGGGTGACCAAGGAGACTCCGGGCCCAGGGTAAGTCTCTCTCTCTCACTCCCTCTCCCTCCCTCTCCCTCCCTCCCTCTCCCATCAGAAACACAGGGAAGGTTACGAATACATGCACCCAATTAAATATACAGTGGTTTTCCAAGGTATTCACCCCCCTTGGACTTTTCCTCAGTTTATTATGCTACAGTATTAAATCCAAATGGATTTCATTAAGAGTTCTTGCCAATGACCAACACAAGAATGTGCCTTAAGTGGGAAATAGAAAATAGAAAATAGCTGGGTAAGTGTTCACCCTTTTGCTATGACACACCTGGATGACCTGAAGTCATGTGCTTAGTTAAATGGAGTCCACCTGTAAGCAGATGAGAGGTTTGTGCCTGAGAAGCTTGTGACGATAGAGGGAAGAATGACTGCAGCAAAGTGCAAAGAAATCCAGGAAGAAAACCTGCTGAGGTCTCCAAATGACCTAGGACTTCCAGCAGAACAATGACCACAAACATTCAGCCAAAGTCCTCCCGTTCTCCCTGATCTGACAAAGTCCTCCCAACTCAAGCACCAACTCTATTTGTATTCTGTCTCCCCTCCCAGTCACCAACTCCCTGCAAATTAGAGTAATGGCCCATCCCAAATTGGGAATCAAAGGAAATGGTAGAGGGAAATTGGACCTCGGTGTAGTTTTATAACATCTGAAGAACATTAGCCTTGTTGACGCACACAAGCACACACACACACACTCAATAGGACACACAAACACAATTTCTTCAGACCATTTCTTCAGACCTTATTTTCCTCCCCACCGTGTTGCAACACTTCCTAATTCTTCAGAATTCCCTCTTCTCCAAACCCGTATGATCCAAACCATCAATGTCTACATTGTTAGAGTAATCTTTTTTTGGAGTATGCTGTTGCTGTTGTCTTGTGATGATGTGATATCACTGGTTCAGATCACTGGTTACTCTGTCCAAACATAGTTCTCTGGGGATTCTCCTGGACGAAATGATAGGGAATTACATGTTTCTTTAATTTATTTTATTGCTACCAACAAATACCAACAATAGTGTAATAAACACTCTTTCATCAATTAAACATTATACAATATTAAACGTCTTTCATTCCAAAAAAGCAAACTTTGATTCAATTTAACCTGCTTTTTTTTCTGTACCTCATGTCAGAATGTGTAGCCCGAGACATGAAGTGTGCTGCCATGCACTACGCAAGTCACAGTGTTGTGATTTATCAGCCAACCCAAAGAGCCCAATGTAGTTCACTACCTTTGAGTCAGGATCAATAGGGCAGCTGAGAGTCGCCGTAGGAAAAGCACACTCGACCATACATACAACGTGGTGAGAAACACCCAGAAAGGTTTTCCAACCTCCCTGCCTGTCCGCCTAGATCTTGAGGAAAGTGCCTGTGTGGTAAATAATCCCTTTGGCATTCTGCATTAGCCATTACTCTGCAGGGTAAATGTTGTACTTGGATGTAGGTCCTGTGGCTGTATTCCGCCTGGGTAACTTTAGAGAAACATAGCATCCCCCCAGAAACACACATCTGTCCAAAACAAAGCAGATCGCAGCCTGCTACAGGCTCTGCCGCTGACACATGGCAGTAACCAGATGATAGATCAGATGACAAGTGTCAGCCAATTAGAAGAGAAAGGAGAAAGAAAGAATGACAGCATCACCGAGAAACATCCCTCAAAACAGTCAATTGAAATTTAATGTTTTGGGTATTCTGACAGTACATATCACAAGTGACACATCAGCTACTGTATCTGCTTTTGTTGTTTATGCTTGATCTCTCAATCCCCACTCTAGACTCTGTGACCCCTGGGTCATCTCGCTAGAAGGGGACAGGACACGTAACAGGGGAAGGACTTATGCATCATTGGTGGGAGAGCAGATCCTTCACAAGATGGCACAGACATTAAAAGATAACCTGTAACTTAAGAAGTACCAGCCACCACTGTACCACAAAAAACAGCTTTTACTTTTAAAGACACTTTCAAATATATATTTTTTTGCAGTTCAGATGTCTCTTCAACTCAAGACTCTTGATTGCTTTGTCCCAACTGACAGTTCTAGGTTAATCTTCAAAGTATTTAAATCCCCACACAAGCGTTCCTCACCTTGGAAAATCTGTGTGAATGTGTGTGTCAACCTTTAGCTCCACAGTGAGTCGTGGGGCTCTGGGGGATTCTTGGTGTTTTTCTTGTTAGACGGGAAGAAAGAGGCTTTGGGGAAATCTCAGGTGTCCAACCCTCCCTGCAGACCATTAACAGAAACCTCATGACCAGCCTGGCATATCTCTTTTTCCTTCTCTTCTTTCTCTTTCCCCTGTCTCTATCCTTTTCTCTCTCTCTCAGTCTCTCCCTCCCTGTCTCTCTTCCTCCCTGTCTCTCTCTCCCTCCCCTCCCCCCCCCTCTCTCCATTTCTGTCTCTCTTCCTCCACCTCTCTCTCTTTCCCAGTTTTTTTTCCCGGTCTTTCTCAATCTCTTCTTTTCTTCTTTTCTATAGTCTTCCTCCTTTCTGTCTCCTCCATCTCCTTTTCGTCCCCCACCACCCCTCTTCATACCTCTTTTCCATCCATACGTTTTCTTGGAGTTTTGTGGGAGTTCAACCAGAGGGCCTGTTCTACCATATGACCCCACAACACGGACACGAAGAAGAAACTGAGTGTGATAATGGGTGTAGTAATTTAGCAGGTGACAAACTTCTCACATGCCCCTGACCAAGTTTGAGTTCCGACCCATGGTTTAGGAAGTATGCACAGGGGTATGTAGTGTTACAATACACGTCTACATACTAGTAGGAAGTGTACGTCTCAGCTGTGTCT
>JACXGK010000514.1:24433-82645 GCA_016801125.1 Novumbra hubbsi
AACCGGTTCCACGGAGGGCCGTGTGTCTGCAGGTTTTAGTTTTTTCCTGTAAATTGGTTCCCAGTTCAGACCTAAACAACCAGGTGAGGGTAGACCTAACCAATTAGTGACCTAATTAATCAATCAAGTACAAGGTGACAGCGAAAACCTGCAGACACTCGGCCCTCCGTGGATCCGGTTTGACACCTGTGATCTAGAGATATGAGGAGGAATTAGTCTTAGGTACCGTTGTACATTCACCATGGGCGGCTAGCTGCCCAGTGTATGTCAAGGAGTCACATGGAACTCCACCATTATTCCAGAAGGTAACTCACCCTTCTCTGTTACTCCTCTCTCCTTACTCCCCAGGGCCTTCCTTCTCACAGCTCATATGCAGGTCTGCACAGTAATCAAATCCTTACTGTCAAGGTTTGTCCCTCACGCCCCACCGTAACTCTGGTTTCTCAAGGGTTCTCAGTTTGTCATTTAGGCTGCGCTGACCTTCCTGTCTCTCTCTGCTGGACCGCTGCAACTGGTTGACCTGTGACATTTCAACCCTGACCTCTATACCTGGAACCTCTGTCGCTCTCTCCATTCTTCCTCTCTTTGGAGAATGGAGAGGAACTGCAGCCTGAAATCTGTCCCTGAATGAAGTCCTCGCTGATTTATTTTTCTTTCTGTTTTTCTCTCCCTCGGTCTATACCTTCTTCTGTCTCACTGTCTCCTTACCTGTCTCTCCATCCTCCTGTCTCTCTCTGTCTTCAATATGTCTCTCTCTCCATACTCCTGCCTTCGTTCTGTATCTCTTTCTATCCTCATGTCTCTCTGTCTTCATTCTGTCTCACGCTCCTGTCTCTCTCTCTCTCCATTCACCTGTCTCTCTCTCATCCTCATGTCCTATCTGTCTTCAATCTGTCTCTCTCTCCACCCTCCTGTGTCTCTCTCCATCCTCATGTCTCTCTTTCCATCCTCCTGTCTCTCTATGTCTTCAATCTGTGTCTCTCTCCACCCTCCTGTGTTTCTCTCCATCCTCCTGTCTCTCTCTGTCTTCAATCTGTCTCTCTCACCACCATCCTGTCTCACTCTCCATCCACCTGTCTCTCTCTCCACCCTCCTGTGTCACGCTCCATCCTCCTGTCTCTCTCTGTCTTCATTCTTTCTCTCATCGTCCATGGTCTCTTGTTTGTCTGCCACCCCTCTATGCTCTTGTCTCGTCCACTCTGTTCTCCTGGTTCAGATGGTCTTTCCCCGCTATGATCATGGCTTTATGTCTGGTGACCAGTCCAACTTTCAGAGACGCTTGATGAAGGTACATCTCCACTAAGGCTCGTGCGTGTACTCTTCTAATGTTGTTTAACTCTTTCACTGTTGGTGACATGTTGAGTCTTTCTGCTTCCTCTATGTTAATCCATGTTTTCACGCCTCTATCTGCTATGCTCCATTACTATAAGTGTGAATGCCTGTGTCTGTTCCTATGATGCCTGTTTAGAAACATGACAAACAGACACCTACTCTTAGCTGGAGTCCAGGGTCACATGTTAATAGAACAGCTTTGTTGGTGAAGCCGTCTGCTAATCAAGACCATCAAAAATAGAGCATGGAAACACTAACAGCACAACAGTCATTAGATTAGATTACTTGACTTCAATGTGGATAGCATGGTGTTGTTGTGCGTTAATGGGATGTAGGGCTCAGTGAGGCTCAGCAGGGAAGTATTTGCCATCTAGTTTGTTTTTCTACTGGTGAAACAGCCTTTCATGTGAAATACTTAATTTTTGCTAGAGCATCCGCAGGATATAATTTCACAGTTCAGTTGAAATGTACTTCATATTTAGTTTACGTAATCGTGGGTGTGGGTGTGTTTTGACGTACAATAATATCGTAGATTCTCTTTTTGCAGATGGAAAAACAACATGTTTTTTTGCGTGTATATGTGTGCATGTGTGTGTGTGTGTGCATGCTCGGGTGTTTTTGTGTGTGTTTGTGTCTCTTTGCTCAAAGCACTCTTCCCTTGTCTGGTCCTTTGGATGTGGTGTGCTGCAGGGTGACCAGGGTTCAGCAGGCCCACCCGGACCCCCAGGGTCGCCTGGACCCAGAGGCCCTCCTGGGAACACGGGCAAAGATGGGCCCCGCGGCCCCGCTGGAGAACAGGTAACGGTTCATTACCTTCTGGGGCCGTGAAAGGTTCCACTCTCCTCCTTTTCCTCTATAGCATCCTTCTCTCTATGGGTTGCTTCTTCTCTTTAGCATCCTCACTGCTGATGACGAGCACTTGTCACCACCACCAGCTTTTGCAACACCTCAGGGATCGTCGCTGTGTGGACCGCAGTGTGGGTTGATTTGACCACAGTGGTGTAACGGCCATGGAGTGACAGGGAAGGCAGAGAACCCACATTGGTCCCAGCCTGGCAGCAAGTTGTGGTATACCTTATAATAGCAAAAAAGATGTTTCACTTGTGGGCTCATCTGGTTTCTGTCAAAGAAGCCACAAAGGGATCCAGCTAGTCTTAGTATTCTTTAGCTTCACACAACCCCCCTAATTCACCCCTATAATCTAGCTTTACACAACCCCCTACTTTCATTGTCATCTCTATAATCTATCTTTACACAACACCCCCCCCTTTCTATCCTAACACTTTCCCTCTCCCTGGCTCCCCCTTCTCTAACTTTACACTCTCCCCATCTCTCCCCCTTTTCTAACCTTACACTCTCCCTTCTATCAATCTGTCTCCCCCTCCTCTAGCCTTACGCTGTCCCCCATCTCCCTGTCTCCCCCTCCTCTAGCCTTACACTGTCCCCCATCTCCCTGTCTCCCCCTATTCTAACCTTACACTGTCCCCCATCTCCCTGTCTCCCCCTCCTCTAACCTTACATTGTCCCCTCATCTCCCTGTCTCCCCCTATTCTAGCCTTACACTGTCCCCCATCTCCCTGTCTCCCCCTAACCCTTGCTATGTCATTATGTGGCCCTGTAACAGATAGCTACTCCATCTAAGTTCAATCACAGTTTGCTTGCCTCAACAAACAATAGCTTTCTGGCCTTGGCCAGCCATTGGTTCTGTAATTTAACTTCAACCCAGCCCGGGGTGGTTCATCTGGTGCTGTGGTGGAAGGGGGAGCGCGGGGACAGGTTAAGGTTACCCAAGACCAGGAGAAATACACTCTTATCCCTCTTTCTATGGTTGGAGTAATGTCAGTTGGCATGGTATCTGCATTTCAGCTAAACTGAAATGAAAAATGGCGGTCAGAGAGGGCAGGATAAGGACAAGACATAACAGAAATGAGGAATGGGCAAACAAATGGGATCTTTGTATCTTAACTAGGCCCTATTTAATGTACTTTCTGAATTCATTAAAGGAGTTGGACATAGGTAGACATCCAGAGGTAGATCTCTAGAGATAGACATCTAAAGGTAGATCACTACAGGTAGACAACTAGAGGTAGACCACCAGAGGTAGACATCTAGAGGTAGACCTCTAGAGGTAGTCTACTAGAGGTTGACCACTACAGGTAGACCACTACAGGTAGACCACTAGAGGTAGACCACTAAAGGTAGACATCTAGAGGCAGACAACTAGAGGCAGACAACTAGAGGCAGACAACTAGAGGCAGACAACTAAAGGCAGACAACTAGAGGCAGACAACTAGAGGCAGACAACTAGAGGTTGACCACTAGAGGTTGACCACTACAGGTAGACCACTAGAGGTAAACATCTAGAGGCAGACAACTACAGGCAGACAACTAGAGGTAGACAACTACAGGTAGACCACTAGAGACAACTAAAGGCAGGGAGAGATAGTGTGCACAGGTGTCCCAGGGGAGCCACCGTCAAGCCTGTCTTGTATGTGCTTTAACAGGTGAGATAAACACAGTGCTCTCTGTCAGTCTGACTGTCTCGCTGTCTGTCTGCCTATGTGTCTCTATGTCTGTCTGTCTGCCTGCCTGTCTCAGTGCACCTGGCCTCTTCATGACTGACCTCAATGCACATGGTTCAACACCAACGTACACCAGGAACACACACAAACACACACACTTGTACCCAAACATGCGCTAAAGTGACACATGTATACACACACATCCAGGCACCCAGTAAACAGCTTCATCTACCCAGATCAATAAAAAACAGGACATAAAAGGAAGGCCCTCTGTGTTTGTAAAAGTCAAAACACCTTTGGAGAAAGAACTGAGGTATTATTTATGTCCAAACCATTTGATTGTCAAATATGATTGATGCACATGGTTCATTGTAAGCTGAGCTACATGTCCTCAAGCCTAAGTGGATAGAGTCAATAAGAGCCTAACATCCCGTATGGTCTGTTAACTGGCTGCATCTCTGAGCTGAGAGAGCACTGACCTCTGGTGGCGACTCTCCATAATACAGCCTCTGGGATCCTGATCTGGCCTTGTCTCTTCCCCACAGGGTTTCCCTGGTCGGGATGGAATTGACGTGAGTTTGTCAAACTATTTTGTTGTGTTTTTGACAATATACTATTGTAAACCAGGTTTGAACAGTCAATGCTGATTTACTGTACGGATTGGAATATGAGACGTTTATCACAGTGTAGTTACAGATACTTTGCTGTTTTGTCTTTTTTAGTTTCTCATAGGAATATGGCAAGTTGATAGTTTGTGGAATTTGTTAAATGTACCAGTTGTACCAAGGGCAGCATCCAGGGTTATAAATAGGAACAGTCTATTTATAACACTGTTATAACACTTTATATTGTTCGTACATCATAACACCTCATGCTTTATGTTTTCATTACAAATGTCAGTATATAATTTTGTTAATTTCTTTTAAGCCTTGGTATGTGGAGAACATTTTGGATATGATGCACCAACATTATCTCTTTGTCTTTAACAGGGTCAACCAGGTTCACCTGGAAAGCCGGTGAGTTGTGTTTCAAAGTCGTTGATGCTGTGATACACTACACAATGTCCAGTTCATGTATTGTACACTGTAGTTACCAAAAGCTTTTTGAAGTCTTTTCACTCCTAGATTATCATGCATACAAAGGGGTAGATGCATGAATATTGACCTTTGTTGACCCCTGTTTACTGTCAGGGTGAAGATGGTGAATCCGGATACCCAGGACCACAGGGACCCTCCGGGTCGAAGGTGAGAAATATGCTAATACTAGGATTTGAGTTCGCCATTAACTATGTGATTGAGTGATGCTGACACTATGGATAAACAGGGAGACAGTTGGGGACGGGGAATTGTAAGCATCTGGTTGCTATTTCAAGTCTACTCATCGGTTTCGCTCTCAGTCCACCTCTCACTTTCTCTTTGGGTCCAGGTAGGCTTCTTCTACTGCCAGTCCTACTCTGGCACAGTGATGATGTCATAGGCTGTTTATAGAATGCAGAGACCACGGGTGCCGGCCCCCTGGCGTCATAGTCTTTGTCAAGGCCCTGCTTTAGGTGTGTGTGTAGGTGTAAATGTGTGTGCGCACGTGCACTTCTGTGTTTGGACACACGACTGGAATACCAAGCTTCCTGGCAGCGAGTTGAAACCATCTGATGATTGTGGTTATCAATGTGTTTTGGCTCAGCCCTGGCAAGGGATAGAAGGGCTGCTGGCCGGGCCCCAATCCGTTCCAGGCCCGGTCCATAGTGTTAACACACACCTGATGGTAGCTACGCTACTGAACTGACTAATGTAGACAATCTATCACACAGGAATTGCACTTCATGTTAACTGACTTGTGCAGGGAAACACAACTTCGTTTCCCACCTTTCCGTCACAGGGATTCGATGCTAGATATTGGGGTTACTGGTCAGAGGCTCTAACCGCTAAGCTATCTGCTGCCCAGACGAGATGTTGTTAGTCATGCATCTGGCTTTCTAGTGGCTTACTGACCCCTGGATGTTGTCTTTTTGTGTGACTAGGGGGAGGCAGGTGTCCAGGGAGAGAAGGGAGAGAGGGGCACGGATGGACTATCTGGGTTGAAGGTATGACACGCATCCTGTCACCCCGATGTACACCAACGTGGCCAAGACTCAAGGATTTGTGTTTGTGTTGTAGGGAGACAAAGGGGACGTCGGAGTGCAAGGAGCCCACGGAGAGACGGTACGTATCAGAGCCCACTGAACCTCAGGAGACGACATTCCCATTGAGGATGCTGGTCAGAACCCCCGTCTCTCTCTGCCCCTCTCCCCCCAGGGTGCTCCTGGAGACAGGGGGGCTCCCGGCTCCACCGAGGTCATCGACTTCAACGGGAAACTACTAGAAGCTCTCCAGGTGCATTCTCGCAGTCAGACATGTGTTTGAAGTCAGACATTTAGTCTATTTACCTGGTGTGTGTGTGTTTGAAGTCGAACATGTAGTCTATTTAACTGGCGTGTCTGTGTGTGTGTGTGTGTTTGATAGTCAAATGTGTGCTTGGATGTCAATCGGGTTGCAGAATGTCGGCAACCTTGTCAAGGTTCCTGGCTTTTCCAAAAATACCAGTTAAAGGGGT
This sequence comes from Novumbra hubbsi, assembly GCA_016801125.1. Taxonomy (NCBI): domain Eukaryota; kingdom Metazoa; phylum Chordata; class Actinopteri; order Esociformes; family Umbridae; genus Novumbra; species Novumbra hubbsi. The sequence goes on from JACXGK010000514.1 coordinate 30,877, forward strand.
TTCTGAAAGCCCTGTGAATTGTGAAAATGTTGCTGGAATTTGGCATTTTATCCAGGTAGATGTGACATGCTGCTGTTGCTCCCCAACAGGCCATCCAGTCCATCAGTGTCAGGGTAATCTACTGTCCCTGCACGGTTTGTGATGCTTGGGATCTGTGAGACACTAACTATTAAACACACGGGCATATCCTGCACAGTCACACACACACACACACAGGTATACACTTAACCTTTAAGACCAGTGTGAAACTCCATGTGTTTGTGTGACCCTGTCCCAGAACACTGACATCAGACATATTAGATGTCTCCAGTCCATCTCCAGCATCCATCATGTATTAGCCAGATACATGTAACCAGAGCACATGGCTAAAAGCCACAACCTCTCATACATAAACATATAGGACGCCAGAATCCAGGGAATGTTCTGATGTATCTGTCATGCTGTGTGGTTGTTGCCTCAGATTTTGCGGCCTGAAATTAACATAGCACTGCTGTAATGTAATCTGTGCCGCTGCTCTGGTTGAAAGAATTTCAGTCAAATAAAATCCTGCAAATTTTCTGCTCAACTGGGTTAATATGTGCAGTCAAAAGTGATGTCTTTTAACTCATTTTGCATTTGGACCAACTCCTTCTCTCAACACAGAGAGGCTTTTGACTTGATCATGCTGGGCCCCATACTACATGCTAATAACAGATCCCTATCTTCCCACCGACGTGTGCTTCTGATTAAACACCACTACGAACAGGGGCTCTGAGGACCACATCAGGACCATGCATGTTTTAGATACTACTCGGATACATATGACCTGGGTACTATGGGACCTGTGATCTTATCCGTGTTCTAAAGGCAATCTAGATCATTTTACACACACTGACTGACAGCCCAACAAGATTTAAAAAGACCCCAAGCTTGGGAAGGGGAACTGTTGCCAAACCAAAATAGCTTTTTAATCAGTTCACTTACTTCCTGGTGTGACATATTGATTCCACCAGCTATTTGCGGGATGAAGTTGGTATCACTTCAGAATTTACTCATTTATTTCTTTCAGATTTCAAATGATCTGTGTGGGTGGCCGTCGTTGCTAAAGATGTAATTACTTGCAGCGATGGTTGTTGGTAAACCTTTTCTGTTGGCGTAGATTTATGGAGCACAAATCAGCATGTATTGTATACCTCTGGGAGTTAATATGGTTTCCATATTTTATTGCTTCAAGACAACAGTGTCCTCCAGAGAGGAGACAGACACAGACACACTCATACAGACACACACAGATGCACACACACACTCATTCATATGCAGTCACACTTATACACATACAGACACACAGAGACACTCTCATACAAATAAACCCAGTCACTCTCATACAGAAACACACACTCATACGCGCACAACATCTGCTCTTTGGTAGAGGAGACCAGGGGTATGATGTAACGGACCTGTTAATCCTCTCGTTCCAGTGTAGGAGGCAACAGGATGCATCCCTTCGAATACAACAGTCACTAGTAGAACCATGAATTATCCCAGATCCCAGGGTCTGAGGAATCGTCCAATGTTTCCACTCCCCTTCCTTGAGAGGGTTACCCCATCTTGTTTCATTAGGGTGTGGTTAGCAGAGGTTCGGATGCTTTGGATGCTAATAGGCTACGTCTACTATAGATGGACATGAATGGGGCTGTTGTTTTGGATTTGTTGGTGGTGGTCTTTAGAGTGTGTGCTCACGCACATTTGTGTTCACCATTATCTTTAGCAGAACTAGTCCTCATTAATAATTACATACCACTATTAAATTACTACTAATAAATGTGTTGTCGGAGCAGACGTTGTGTGACGGTTTGATCAAGAGGGATGGAATATGATCTCGATTAACCTGTGGATTACAGTCTTAGTAACTTCTGTCTATTTGTCTGTTTGTACTTTCTAGGGCCCACCAGGTTTACCAGGGCCCCCAGGACCCCCAGGTGGAAAGGTGGGGTCTTATATATCTCATATGTATATATATATAACTTCTATTCTATTAATTTCTATTAGTCCTTTCTATCTTATATTTTATCAAAATATATGATCTATTCTAGTTTTAATAAATGTAAGTCAGTTTAGGTTCTGTTGGACTTGATGAATTTCAATGTCATCCTCAGGGAGAGCTTGGCTTGCCTGGGAATTCTGGACTTGATGGGGATAAGGTATGATGCCACACAGTCCAGTTAGCATTCAGGATAACATACATCTTGTAATCACTGTGTCACTTTAATGTTCAGTATATACAACAGTCATTCAATTCAGTCGTACACAGCCTTTGACAATTATTGCCACCATTGATGAAGATAAAAAAGTCCATGAAATTAACATTGCAAAGAATGTTTTGATTAAGGATGTTTTTTTCTTTGAATAATTTAACCTTAATTGAATGATTTATTTCATACATATTTTGAGTGACTCATCAGGCTAATAAACAGCAGTGAAATCTTAACCTTCAGTGCTAGTCATTCTGGAGTGAACTGTATGTATAATTCACTTACGGTCTGGATGGAAGGTTTAATCGGATGTCAGTGCCTTAGTCCTCAACCTCTCTCTACCATTCTTCCTTGTCAGGGGACAAAGGGCGACGTAGGGGAGGCGGGGCCTATGGGAGAGAAGGGTGATAAAGGCGAGATGGGCCTCTCTGGACCAGCAGTAAGTGGATAAACCTGACAGATAAACAGACTAACACACTAGTGGTCCACCTGCTTTAAATAGATCCTAACTCTGCCTTCTGTGTGTCAGGGCATGGATGGCCAGAAGGGAGAAAAGGGAGACTCCAGGTTTGAAGATAACCTGGTAAGTGAGACTCACCCATATACTGTATATATCATATCCCAGTCAACTTTCCAAATCCCCCCACAACTGTCCAGTTAGGTTTGTGTCCCACATGGACTTAAGTGGATGATATATACGGTATATACTGTATATGTCCCCCAGGGACTTAAGTGGATGATATATACTGTATATACTGTATATGTCCCCCATGGACTTAAGTGGATGATATATACTGTATATACTGTATATGTCCCCCATGGACTTAAGTGGATGATATATACTGTATATGTCCCCCAGTGGATGATATATACTGTATATGTCCCCCATGGACTTAAGTAGATGATATATACAGTATGGGGACACAAACCTAACTGGACAGTTGTGGGGGAATCTGGAAAGTTCACTAGGACAGCTTTTCATTAATTGAAAAATATTCTCACGATACTTCAAACGGTGTATACCATTGCAGACAGTGGAATGACATATTTAGCTTTGACCAAGAAAAACGTTTGATGTACAGCCTATAATTCACTTGGCCAGGTCATCCTAGAGAATGGGAACTGATTGTTAAGGGAATTAAAATAACGGTTAAAATTCAAATCAAAACGCTGGCGTCATTGCGTTGTCAGGTTCAGATGATCTCTCAGCCAGGACCTCCCGGGCCCCCAGGACCTCCCGGGCCTCAAGGCTACACAGTAAGTGTCCCACAGGGCTTAGTCCAGCGTTGCCAGATCCTCCCCCTGCCAACACTACTAGATATGACGCGAAATAACTTCTGACGGGATTTCTCTGCGTGTTTCAGGGTCACCATGGAATCCCTGGCCTGAAGGTAAGACTAGATAGGCCTGACATCAGCACAGGGGTCAGGATTGACGACTGGCTCTAGTGCGAAGCGTCGTTGTACTGAGTGTCTTGTGTTCCAACTCAGGGTGAGCCTGGAGACAGTGTAAAAGGGGAGAAAGGAGATCTTGGACCTGATGGACTGAGTGTGAGTGATCCTGTAGAGTGAGATGATCAGGTTGATTATGACGATGGAGGAAAGGCAGCAGTGGGATGAGGATGTCCAACATGTGTCTGTCTTCTACAGGGTGTGGACGGTCCTCAGGGCCCCCCCGGCCCCGCAGGGTTAGTGGGTCTCCCAGGCACCAAAGGAGAGAAGGTGGGCCATTATCACCAGATTACCACCGATTTATTAACACGATGGCCATTATGTTCTGTGGTCATAGTCTTTTGGATTCATGATTGTGTGTGTGTGTTGACAGGGCAAATCCGGAGAACCTGGAATGGACGTAAGTCTGAAATCGTGTTTTTATTCTTTGACCAAAGATAGTGGATATTATCAATTAGTCAATATGTGAAAGGAAGGGTGTGGTTTGGGCTTTAGTCAATATGAAAGGGAAGGATGTGATTTGGGCTTTAGTCAATATGAAAGGGAAGGATGTGATTTGGGCTTTAGTCAATATGAAAGGGAAGGATTTGATTTGGGCTCTTTGAGCAAACTTCCTGTAGCATACTCTCACCTGTTCACTCCACTACAGGGTTTCCCAGGACTGAGTGGAGAGAAGGGTGATCGAGGAGACAAAGGAGACAAGGTGGAAAGGCCATTTTTTCCTCCCCTACAGTCCTGCCAATAAACATACACATCATATGTGGTGTTCTCCTTCTATATACCTGACATCACTCAAGTATCGTATTTAACACCCCTGGGTTGGTGAATTTGTGTTAATTCTGACAAACTGTCCAACCTGTCCTGTCTCTTTCTCCAGGGAGATCGGGGGACGGTGGGGAAGAGAGGTCTGAAGGGTGGGAAGGGAGAACAGGGACCTCCTGGATTGGACCAGCCCTGTCCTGTGGTACTTCAACTTTGACTTTTTAACCATGACCTAGCAAATGAAAGTTATGAGAGTACTCAGGTATTGTCTAAAACCCCTGTTCTTGGGGATATAATGTCCTGTAGGTTTTCTCTCCAACTCTTGAAAAAGCTCGATCAGGTTTGTCACAAATGGGGTTGAATTGGAATCCTACAGGACAGTTATTCTGTCCTCAATGAGTGTGCGCACAAATTGACAGATGGCTAACAGACCTTCGATCTTCTGGAAGGATTTATTTTGTATAACTGAAACGGTACCAAAACATATCAATTACTGACTGCTTCTCGAACGGCATACAATTATACAAATGACGACTATAGCGTTATAGCATACAAGTGCCACATGTAAATCCTGTGTATATAGTTTGTACATAAAATGGACAAACTTTCATTTAAAAGACGATTAATAATACTGACAGATGCGGCAGGAAGGTACAAAATAGCTGTAACCATAGAAAGTACCATAGGTTCTTATTGCTCATTTAACGTCGCAATATTCAATATAGGTATTTAAATGTAACACATTACATGACGTTTGTGTACCCTTATAGTGAACTGTAAGTGCAACTATAACTTACAAGCAAAGCTTTCCAAGGCACAAACAAAGAAAAGAAAAAGGTAGCCAGCACCGCAGTTGCCCACACAGCTAACGTATCGACTGTACTTTTCCTGAGGGGAATTACAATAGCAGCCAATAAAACATTGGTAGGAAGTTAACAGGGTAATACTGAATTACTACTAAATGGGTAAATTACTACTCCTAGGTAGAGACATTTCTGGACATCAATACAAAGTCAAAGAACATGACAACAGTAGATCTCCAGGAACAGGGTTGGGCAGCCCTGGTCGAAAATATTATGTTTAAAAAAGATTGAAATAACACTTTAAAATGGCAAAACCAATGGATTGGGGGATAGAATGCCATCAAAGTTTCATTTTCTTAAGTTAACTGACTCATTCACAGCAACAACTTGACTAAGGTTAACTCTTTTGCTCAGAGACAAAACACAATTTGTCACCTCAGGGATTACATCTGGTAAGAACCTATGAACCTAAGAATTGATGAGGGGAGCATAGTAGCTATCATACTGACATTAGAGTTAGTAGTCAACATTGTATTTTCCCTCTTTTTCCTCTCTATTTCCTTTTCAAAGCTCATCTCTGTGTCCGTGGGAGGAATGTGTGTTCAGAGTGTGTAACAGAGGGTTTGCTTTTGCTGACAGGGTTCTAATGGGACTAACAGGCTTTCTGACGAGGGAGTGCAGTCCGCCCCTCCTCCTCTTCCTACTCTTCCTCATTCTGGCCTTGAGGCCCCTTGTCCTTTGGTACAGTATCTCTCCCTGTTCCCACCTTTCTACTGGTTTCCTGCTCTCTGTCTGCCTGTTCACCTGGTCCAACTGTACTAGTTGTCCTAGCCTACAATTGTCCTGTTATCTGGGGTGTTTCTTATACAAAAATATAACAACATCAGATCAGTGTTGAGTTGTGGTGAAGCTGTAATGACTGCACTTCTAATTACCAGTCTTTGGTTTTGTTACCACTAGGGGCAAGATGGACTCCCCATACCAGGATGTTGGCACAAGGTGAGTAGTGATAGATATGGCTTTACATTGGCTACCTGAGTTATATGGTACTTTCCTTGACAACCACCATCAGTTTTATGTCGGTCAAATCCATAACAATAAAATAAACATTTAACTGTGCCTATATCAAGCTGAAGTTAGCACACTTCCTGCAAAGTTCAGCAAATTGGCATTTTTTCCAAGATTTTTGGTAAACCAGGGACTTTAAAAAGAAGTTTCCGGAAAGTTCACAACCAACATCAGATTAGAATTTCAAATGTTTTACTTAATATTAGGTGGGTCCTCGCCCTGAGTGTATGGGCTAAGAGAAACCATTATTCTGTTTTCCTTGAGCAGCCACTGCTAGATTCAACTCACTGTTCTATGAGTGGAGCATCACCCATAAGGTTCATGCCCTAACCAGTCTCTGAGTACTTTTCTCCTGAAGAAAGGTTATTCTGGAAGCCGAGTGGGTTGTGTGCCTCTCTTATATAGCTGAGCGGGGGAAACATATAGGAGCAAAGCCCCCTGGGTAATCCTCCCCTCATAGAACTGAGCAACCATCTCACCATCTCATTATATATGTCACATAATCATCATCACAGCTGTTTTGAATTGATTGAATTTGTAGCGTTTGTGTGACCCCCTGATCTGTGTGCCCTCTTAATCTTTGCTCTTTTTCTCTTGCAGTGATGACTAACCCCAGCATGGCCTCTGTACATATTTTTATGGTATATATTGCAACTACATCGCAATTAGTTTTTTGGGGTTTTTTTTACTTTTGAAAACTTTTTATATAATATATTGAGATTTTCTTTTTTTTATCATGGACATTATTTTGAGTCAACAGTATTATCCAGACTGGAAATATCAATGCAGATATTTGTATCTACACATAGACTTTGGATATGAAGTTGAAATATACTCAGAGGAATACAGCAATCATTGACAAAGTATCTGAGAAAGAAATGAAGCAGCAACCAAACTCCTAACCTAATGGACAAACAGATGTGTTGCTGGAGAGTGTATGAATTTTATATGGATATTGTATGAATATTGGGTTTTGACCACATTACTAATGGAGTCTCATCTGCCATGTTGCTTCCTGATGTTGAATGTTGCATGGGAGTGTGTGTGCTCACTCCACCCTGTTCCATAACATGGACGCACAGACCTGGTTTGTTACATGGAGAAGTGTGGGTCAGTGCTCTCTTCTCCTCTCTCTGTTTTTGAAAGGATGAGAAAGAGGAGAGGAGAAGAGAAAAGCTCAAACGCAAGCGCCTGGCTTTCTCTCAGCCCTAAGGGTGTGCAGGCCTGGAGGACAAAGTGAAGTAGAGGACAACTTCTTCTAAAAGGGATGGAACCGTTGCACAGTGATCCAAACGGAGATCCTGCAACACAATGGGAGACGACATAATGGGGCAACACAGAACACCGTTTTTATAACATAGTGGATTATTTCATTTGTTGCTTTTCTTTCTCCTGTGTTTCCGTTTAATAAAGTGCATGATTAGCAGCATCGAATATCATCATGAAACCTGAAACATACTAGCACAATAAGGCAATAATTCACAGATTGGATTGACAGCAATCTTTTCAAGACTTGGAACATGAACAATTTGATAATGGATGGTGTGCTTTTGGTCGTTCATCAATAAAGTTTATATACTCCTACTTGCTAGATTACTAGTAGAACAGGTATGCTGACCCTGCAGCAATCAACTTTTTCTGTATTTTCATGTCACTTTCACAAGATTATTTCTTGTACCTAAGACATATAGCTCACTAAGAAATTTAACTTGTGTAGCCAAATATGTTATTGATTTATTTCCTGTTTGTTTTAAAGCATTACATAAAATGTTTTAATGGCGCATTGTTCCGTTTTACAGTAATAAGCCACTATTTTTAAACCAAAGTCAGCCTTTAACAGCCTTTCCTTGTAAGATGACACAAGGCATCTGATTATTGATGCATATGTTGTTCATGTGTGGCTTCCTCTACTGGCCATAATGTGCACTGCAGGGTTTTATTTCATCGTTGTTATGTTACATTTGCATTCCTGTGCATGGAAGTATTTGTATAATATACAGATGCATACTGAGTTAATTGTGTTAAATCCTAAGTCCGAACTGGAGCAATTTGCAGTATTTTTAAATATGCAATATTACATCATGAAGCTGAACAAATGGTTTTAATATGTCATTTTATGATCATTCTGGCTTTTTTTCAGACATAAGCCAATTACATATCAGTATTTTACAAAAGTTGTGACTGCACAGTATTGACGTTTTATCACTTAACCTTAGCTAAAAAACAATTTCTATTAAATGCTGTTTTGTGAACAACTGTATAAAATCTTGCTGCTGACTTAAAATGATATTGTTTTTTTTTTCTTAAAAAGTTGAATACAATGAGATTACAGTTTAGCTGACATACCATGACAAAAAGCTAATAATTGTCAGTTGGTAAAACTATACATTCTTGTTTGTTTTTATACATGATCACATCATGAAGACAGATCTTTATCTTTTATATTCCGATTTAACATGCTTCTAAGTTCATGAATTGTTCATGAGAGATCTAGTTTTGTGGTGGCTGATCCCTCTGTCTTTTCATCAACCACACACGTATAACACACGCACACACAACTTAGATCAAGAGTATATGACACATATAAGGAGATTCTGAGTTGTGAATTGCTATGACTGTGGACGTAAATGAACAGTTTCATTGTATGTTGCTTATCTATTTCACAGGTTCCATTTTAATTTACAAAGTGTTATATTTGCAACTCATATGTGATAAACAATCACACTATTTTGTTCCTTTGTCATTCTCATTTAGCGTTAGCAGTCTGGATGATACCCTACCTTTACGGATGTTACTCTGCAATATTACATGTCTTTATTTCTTTAGCAGACAGTTTCAGGTTCTCTTCTTTTTACAGTTTGGTGTGTTTTAAGAAAATGACACAGTATTAGATGGATTTTGTGAGTTTGTTTATTTGGTTGTAAAATAAATTAAGCTATTTTTTGTAACTATTATCTCATCTATATAAATCTGGTCAAACTCAACATAGAGACTTAAATAAACTTCATGAAATATATGATTGCCTTTACTGCCTCTTTGTGTCATTTGTACAAAACCATTCAAAGCAATTAATTTCCAATTGTATATCTGTTTATCTTTATTCTGTTTCCACGCAACAGAAACCCTTCCAACCCATCACCCCCCCAGAGTTGACAATAAATCAATTGTCTTCAGAAAGTGAGAATCATTTGCATTCTCCACATTTAGTGTTATAGACTGATTTTAAATGTTATAAATTATTGTTTGCCATCAATATATACTATCTGAACAAAATAGCCCATAACAACATAATAACAACATGTTTTTGCTTGTCAATATGGGCTATTGTGAGTAGATTGATAAAACGTTTTAACGAAAGGCTCTGTCGGTATATACAACACACCCCATGCCCGTTTGCTTACATGGATAGTGGATAAAAACCTTATTTGATCCCCTGCTGATTTTGTACATTTGCCTACTGACAAAGAAATTATCATTCTATTATGTTAATGGTAGGTCTATTTGAACAGTTAGAGACACAATAACAACAAAAAGTCCAGAAAAACACATTTAAAATAAGTTATAAATTGATTTGATTTACATATTTGATCCCTTTACAAAACATGACTTAATCTCAGGAGGGATTTTGTCCCACTCCTCTTTGCAGATTCTCTCCAAGTCATTAAGGGAGGCTGGCTCAAACCTTCAGCTCCCTTCACAGATTTTCTATGGGATTAAGATCTGGAGACTGGGTAGGCCACTCCAGGACCTTCTTCTTGAGCCACTCCTTTGTTCCTTTGTTACCCATCCACGACCCATATCCAATGCCCTGGATGAGAGAAGGAGGTCCTCACCCAAGATTTGACGGTACATTTAGTGTATTTAGGTAAGTATAGATGTACAAAATATGCGTACGGATGCTTATTATATATATACAGCGGGTGAAATATGTATTAAACACGTCAACATTTTTCTCACTAAATATATTTCCAAAGGTACGATTGACATGACATTTTCACCAGATGTTGGTAACAACCCCAGTAATCCATACATATTTCACCCGCTGTATATATACACACTATGTCTATATATGTCATATGTGGAATGGATGATTGTTTGAGTAAGTGCTATGGTATATGGTAATATAGTGTTTGACTGTCACTGGCCATGACACTGTATGGTCGTTGCTGGGGCCCACATCCTGGGGGATGTCTGGGCATGGCGGTGTGGCGAGCCAATTGACTATTGACTCGAGTGACAATTTAAAAAGGGTTCATCCTCCAACCCTTCCCATTATGAGTCCTGAAGTGTGGCCAGAGAAGAGGGTTGGTTAGCCAAAGACGGGTAAGACCCAAACTGTGGTACTGGGACAACCTAAGGCAGTCGTGCATCTGATCACTTTACACATGCTTGAAGCACATACTTGCACACATACTGACAGGTTGCGGTGCCTTCAGAGCATTAAGACAATCATGCTTGCCAGGCCTGGGAAGGAAGTTGGATTAGAGAGTCAAGAGTAAGGGGAAACAGAGTAAGAGCCCATGTGCCACCCATGCTGAACCTGTCTGGCCTTCCATGGTTTCGGCAGCAAGTGCCGGACTGTTGTGTCATGTCAGTACAGTCAAACTTGTGCGGTTTGGCACGATTCTAGGTGTTATTTGTTGAGTGTCCAGGTATGCTTGTGCAGGCATTAAAAAAACAAAAAACAAGAGGTTGTTGAAATTATGATAATATTGAATGTACCAACAAGTTGGTGCTCATACTTGGGGTCCGTTCTTCGAAGCTCGCCAACTCAGTTAGCCGGATTTGATTGTTGGGTTCTTTGACGCTTATCCTAGATTTGCTGTCAAAGCAACATGTCCGTAAATTTAAGCCTGCTCGAGAGATTAGATTGCAGCTATATACGCTGAGGTGATACAGGAAGTCAATAACAGCCATGGCTTTTCCGTTTTTACGCGAGCAACTAGTTGCGGAAAGTGCGAGGATAATTCGCTTTAGTTTTAGAATGAATTGCGTGTTGCGTTATACACAGTGTCCTTTAGCGCAGTGTGTTATTTTACTTTATGAGAGAGTTTGGTGAAAAGTGCTGTCTGTTGTGCCATTCGCAAAGTTTACCTGGTGTTCAAGCAGTTTTTAAGGGCTTTTGTGGTATTTCCAAGCCACTTGACGCCCCAGGCTGTGAAACATAATTTCTACACTATTGCAAGGAAATAAAATGTTAATGAAGTTCATGCCATCATGACCATGCCAAGGAGGATGACTTGTGTGCCCCAGGCTTCCCTAATGTTATAGGTGCCATAGATTGCCCACACATCTTCAAGGTCCCACTGTGCCCCAATGGAGGGGATTTTGTTAACCAAAAGGGGGTTCACAGTATAAACGTGCATGTCAATTGCTATTAGAATTCCAGATCAAATACAATTTCAAAATAAATATACCATTGACTGACTATACTCTTTTAGATGGTGTGTGACTGTGCCGTATCACAAATGTGGAGGCAAAACGGCCTGGATCTGTCAATGACAATGAGTCACATTTATGCACATTATTTAAACGTGGTAAGGGAAAATGTATGCCTCGAGGTCACAGTGTTACATACACTTAAGCTGGGCCTAATGTAACTGAATTTTTCCATTATACAGGTGATTATGCTGGGATCCTGCTTGGAGACAGAAGCTATTCATGCAGGCAGTATAAGTAGTAATGATTACCATTTTGTAGAACATTCTTGTATTTCACTTTTACTTGTTCCCATGTTCTAATGGGTCCTGGAGTGGCCCTGACCGCTCTTAGGCCATAATGAGCAGCCAAATGCAGCGTTTCTGATCAATGTTTCTACCATGGATACATATCCGCTTTTCAACCAATGCATAAACGCGCAATTATCCCAGATAACTCAAACCAGCTATACTAATTATCACCAACAGTTGCGTTCGAAGAACCAACTAAGCCGGATCATAGTTAGCGTGACGTTCGAAAAACTGACCCCTAATCTGCAACCAAAAAATATAATAACAATGATTTGACGGTACATGGCCGCATCCATCGTTCCTTTGATGCAATGAGGTTGTCCTGTCCCTATAGCAGAAAAACACCCCCAAAGCATAATGTTTCTACCTCCATGTTAGACGGTGGGGGTGGTGTTTTTAAGGTCATAGGCATTCCTCCTCCTCCAAACTCGGCGAGTTGATGCCAAAGAGCTCGATTTTGGTCTCATCTGACCACAACACTTTCACCCAGTTCTCCTCTGAATCATTCAGATGTTCATTGGCATACTTCAGACGGGCCTGTACATGTGCTTTCTAGAGCAGAGGGACCTTGCAGGCGCTGCAGGATTTCAGTCCTTCGCGGCGTAGTGCGTTACTAGTTCTTGGAGACTATGGTCCCAGCTGTCTTGAGATCATTGACAAGACTCTCTTTAAGAGAGTGCTCCTAATCTCAGCTCGTTACCTGTTTAATAGACACATGGGAGCCAGAAATCTTGCTGACTGATGGTCAAATACTTATTTCACCGAGAAAAATGCAAATCAATGTAGAACTTATTTGAAATGTGTTTTTCTAGATTTTATTGTTGTTATTCTGTCTCTCACTGTTCAAATAAACCTACTATTAAAATTATAGACTGATCATTTCTTTGTCAGTGGGCAAATGAACAAAATCAGCAGGGGATCAAATAATGTTTTCCTCCACTGTATACGGTGGGTATACACCCTTTCAAAATGTTCACCAATCATCAAAGTGACTGTAGGACAAGAAGGCGAATGTCCTAGTCAGATTCCCAACCTAAATACCATCATGTGGAATGACCTGAAGCGTGCAGTCCACAAGTGGTCACCATGCAACTGAACCAAAATTCTCCAAGGAAGAATGGGCAACTATAGCACTGTCAAGGTGCGCAAGTAGAGACGTATTCAATGAGACTCATGGCAATAATTCCAGTATTTTACTATTTTAATTTTAATTGTTTTTAGAAACAAAAATGGCTTGGATATTGTAGTTTACTGGGTGAAAATAAATCTGGAACAAGTACAATTTTCTATGCTTTAATTTCAGCCTGTATAGCAAAAAAAGGTTGAAAGGGGATGGTGACTTCCTACCCTCTGTATATATCAATTGGTCTGTGTGTGTGTGTGCTCCACAAAGTGTTGTGCTTAAGAACAGAGCATCATGCCGTACAGCTTATATATAACAAGGCTATCAACAAATTAGAAATTCAAACCACAGGGTACATATGTTTGATTTTATTATTTCTCTCACACCTTTATAATCACTTATATTGGCATTTTTCATACATTGTATGACCTCTCTATGATCTTATTAAGAAGACACAATCGATATATATATATATATCATAATTATATATTATCTGTGGTTCTGTATTACACAAACAATACTGTTCAGTGCAAAGCACACAGGCATGACAGGGTTAAAACGGTTCTACCCAGTGTACTCTGCGCGCGATCGACCCCTCAAAGGTTCTGCATCCGGGTCTCTACTTCCTCTTTCTCTGTGCCTAAATGTTAGAGGACCTAGGGAAACCTAGCCCTCAAACTAATCTACATCCATCCTTGCAAAAGGCACACTAAAACTTCGCAAAAATGACCGAGCAGATGACAGTACGGGGGACCCTAAAGGGGCATAATGGTTGGGTCACCCAGATCGCAACTACCCCTCAGTTTCCCGATATGATTTTGTCTGCATCCCGAGGTAAGCGTTTCTCCACCAGCTACTATGGACGGCATGCTAGCCTCAGCTTCGCAAATGTGTCTTTAGTCACTAATGCGTTTTGGCCAGTGTACATTTTAAAGAATCCTTAGGAGGCACGGCCTTTAACAAATTCTGCCTCAAACTTAATGAGTAGTTGACAAAACACTCCCCAGATAAATGTCCAAATGCTAACGTTGGAGACGCAGCAAACGTCACTTGCCGACACCAGGTCCACGTGCACCGCCAAGTGGCCAAATGGTTGACTAGGCTTGCTGTGATGTGCATAAAACGTATTTACCATAGTCATCCATTTCATTTTCCTGTATACAAGAAAATTGCGTGTTAGACAGTGATTGTGGCTAGCCGGCTTCCCGTACCCGCATATTAGGCCAGTACCTTTATAATGCACTTGCTGTTTTTTGTCAATTGTTTTTTGTTTTACTTTGCCATGCCAAACTTGTTTATGTATAGCCAGCATTACCTCTAAAGAACATGCCTAGGAACCTGTTAGCTGCTTTCGCTAAACTTTGATTCGTTTCTCTTCTATTTTTACAGACAAGTCTATCATCATGTGGAAGCTGACCCGTGATGAGACCAACTATGGCATCCCCCAGCGTGCCCTAAAGGGACACTCTCACTTTGTGAGTGATGTTGTCATCTCCTCGGATGGACAGTTTGCCCTGTCTGGGTCCTGGGATGGGACCCTCCGCCTCTGGGACCTCACCACGTAAGTCTTTTACAGAAGTGGCAGTAGGATGTTGGATTAGCTCAACTTGGGGCCTTTCTGAACTACTCACAGGGAGTTCCTTTTGTGTTTTCTGGGTATAGTCCATATGATTTGTAGTCTGGCCTAAAGACCAGGGTGAGTTAATTAGCTGCTAATGGGGTTGTATTGAAAGCCTACTACACATGGTTAGCCTTTTCAGTCATTGTACGGCGTCTGACCATATGGATTTCCTACATAAGTGCATGTGGACCCTACATGTTGATGCTGGTTCTATGTGATGATGAGACTTCCAATGCCAACTGCATCTCTGTGATGATAAAGAGGCTGTTTCTGAACTCGACCTGCTCCTACATGATATAATTATGCAGCCTTACTTTCACTTGCACCTATAGAGCTCATGATAAAGAAATCTGTGGAGTAGACTTTTCCTCTGGTTCTTTTTCTCCAGTGGCACCACAACCCGTCGCTTTGTAGGTCACACCAAGGATGTCCTGAGTGTGGCCTTCTCCGCTGACAACCGCCAAATCGTGTCTGGCTCCCGGGATAAGACCATCAAGCTGTGGAACACCCTGGGAGTCTGCAAGTATACCATCCAGGACGAGAGCCACTCTGAGTGGGTGTCCTGTGTCCGCTTCTCTCCCAACAGCAGCAACCCCATCATCGTCTCCTGTGGTTGGGATAAAATGGTCAAGGTGAGTACAACACAAGTAGTGATGTCCTTGGACAGTGGCCTCCATTACGTCGGACAATTTTGGTCCTTGTTAAAGGTTCACTCCAGTCACAATGTCTTGCCATTGAAATTGCCAAGCTTTTCCAAAAACAAATTCATCTACCGCAGTCCCTTTTACTAACCAAGACGACAATGCTGTTTGATAGCCTAGAATCGGTGGTCCCCTGGCTTCGATTATTTTATTTAAATATATATATTTTTTTATGTTTAGAAGGTACATAATCTAAGGATGTTTAGGTGTCGCGTTACCCTGTGATTATAAAGTGACATGTTTTGTCTTGAGCCTTGGCTCTGATGACAAGTCCTGCAATGATGATGGGTACGGGAGCTAGACTGCGTTCATGTTTACCACACGTTCTTTAAACATATAACTGGGTTTGGGTTGTCCCACTTGGTTATGTTAAGATGACTGCACTGGTGAAGTTGCTCTGGATTAGTGTCTGAAAATAACTAAAAGGGTACTACTTGACTATGATGCTTAATGTACTTTAACTCTTACTCCCCTGGTCAGGTGTGGAATCTGGCCAACTGCAAGCTGAAGACCAACCACATTGGTCACACTGGCTACCTGAACACAGTGACTGTCTCTCCTGATGGCTCTCTCTGCGCTTCTGGTGGAAAGGTATGCAAGCATTTTGACATTTTATAGCATAAAATGTTTGTTCAGAATGGCTGCAAGTATCTTACCTTGCTTGGTATATGTGGTTTAGTGAGATGTGCTGGTTAATGTAATGATGGAAATTCTAATGCTATCTGTGTCACTATGATGATAAAGAGGCTGTTTCTGAAATCAACCAGTACTAACAAGAATGTAATGTCCAGGGTTTAGTCAATTAGGGTTTCTTTTTGTCTTACAGACTGACCATACATCCTTGCATGTCAACTGTGATGCCAGCATTTCATAATACATTTGCATCTTTTACTGATTGCCTGAACCCCGTTCCCTCCAATAGGACGGTCAGGCCATGCTATGGGACCTGAACGAGGGCAAGCATCTGTACACCCTTGACAGTGGTGACAACATCAATGCCCTCTGCTTCAGCCCCAACCGCTACTGGCTCTGTGCCGCAACCGGGCCCAGTATCAAGATCTGGGTAAGCTAACCACTTCACTGAAGTCTGCACCCATGATGTTGATTGTGAAGAAACATTTTTGGCGCAGTCCCATACCACTTTCTGAAACAATTCTGATGCACATCTCTTCCTTATTGGTCGCCTGGTTGCTGCTGTTTTGTCAGTGTGATCTTGTGTTGCTAATCTATCTGCAATGCTGCTTGTGGCAACTTCATTTGGTTGTCACCCTTTAATGAGCGATGATGGAAACATTTCAATTAAATCTTAATTCAGTGATGATAAAGAGGCTGTTTCTGAGCTCTTACCAAACACTTTTGTGACTGCTAGGTCTACTTTAAATAAAGTATTTGGGCCAAACTGTAACATCCCCTTCCTCAAAGCCTACTGAGATTTTCTCCTGTTCCCTTTAGGATCTGGAGGGTAAGATCATTGTGGATGAGCTGAGACAGGAAGTGATCAGCACCAACAGCAAGGCCGAGCCCCCACAATGCACCTCTCTGGCCTGGTCTGCTGATGGACAGGTACATGCTAATTTACATGTCATGCTGCAGAGGCTTTCAATTCTGGTTAGCTTGTAGGACAGTCCTGTTTAGTTCTTGGAACAAGGTTCTTGTGGCCTTACCCTGTGATTACAATGTGACATGTATTGCCTGAGCCTTGGTTTTGATGACACGTCCTGCAATGATGATGGGTACAGCTACTAGAATATACACCAGCTCTAACGTGGGAATGGTGATCACTGTGATGTGCTGATACATTGTCAATTGTATTTTTTACAATAATGTTTACTGCTTCTTTTCAACAGACCCTGTTTGCTGGCTACACTGATAACCTGATTAGAGTGTGGCAGGTTACCATCGGAACCCGATAATTACCATTTCACAGATTCAGCAACAAAATAAAATACAGTTTTAAATGAACTTTGTCTTTTTATTGTATAAACTCTGGTTCTGTTAAAGTTGCAAGGGCCTCAAACTGTTTATATAGCCATGTTTATTCCAAAGTCAAATGGAGAACAGATTTGTCCTTTTGCTATTAAGTTATGGATAGGCTTCTGCTTGTTTGATTATGACTAGTTTATTTCTGTACCAGGTTTGTAAATGTCAGGCCAAAATACTGAGTTGTGATGATTACCAATAAACGTGCAGAGTTGCATGGAGTGTTCTTTTGAAGTCCTGTTCTGGTAGGAGTTTAGATGAAGACCCTTGTTTCCAAGCCAACGATTGCATAGAGACCACACTAATGTAATGCTTTGATGGCCACCACATTTCACTGCGGAGTATGAGAGATCAAAATATTTCCGGTTTTATTCAGTTTAGCGTAGAACATGCAATGCTATATACTGTTTCTTATAATACATAGCCCCATTAGAGCACGTGAAACGTTGGTCCGAAGTTGCTCGTGTAAAACAACACTGCCCTTTGCCACTGATACTAGTTGAACCAGTGTTGGAAAATTGGGTTGGGGGCGGGCTGATGCAACATGTTTGACATTCAAAATGTTTTGTAACTTAAGGTTTAGTTTAGTGGATGTCCGCACATGCATGGTACACAGCCACTGGGTTGAAGTAGAAATCCCTTTCCGTAGTTGGTATCCAAGCAACAATGCGTACAACAATGACCCGAACGAATGGCTAGCTATGCATCTGGCGGGCTTAAACTATCGTAGCAGGGCAAAACATATTTAACGTGTACGTTTTCTCGGCCTTGCTTTTGTCAGCTTTCTAGTTATCTGATTTGGTTGGTTATTTGGCAAAGGCTGTCACATTGTGAATAATTGTGAGCAAAAGTTGGTTAACTTGGCTACTAGCTAGCATCGTTGAAGTCAAC
This sequence comes from Novumbra hubbsi, assembly GCA_016801125.1. Taxonomy (NCBI): domain Eukaryota; kingdom Metazoa; phylum Chordata; class Actinopteri; order Esociformes; family Umbridae; genus Novumbra; species Novumbra hubbsi. Next base: position 49,237 of record JACXGK010000514.1, read on the forward strand.
AGTTTACAGTTTGGCTATTGGAATATTTGATAATCGTATGCTATCCAAGTTTTGATGTATCAAGATCAAGGGAGTGTTTAGTCGAGAGTTAACGTTATGGATGAAACACCAAAGAATCAGCTGCCCCCTCGGATTTACGTGGAAAGAACTCTCGCCTTGATCAAGCCTGACGCAATACACAGAGCAGAGGAGATAGAGGAAATCATTCTCGGTTCGGGGTTTACAATTTTACAGGTGGGTGTTGGTTGTGTATTCCGTCAGGTCACAGCTGTTGATCCGCAAACATTTCTGCGGCACATTCACTGGCTGTGAATCTACGTTACTGTCTATCTTTTTTTAGTCAACAGACAACCATGGTTAATACAAATAAAGCAAAACGACACTACGTGTTCATGGCTTTTGTTATATTGGCTCGTTAAACCAAAGTAGACAAAAGTCTTTGCTAATCTTGATCAATTTGAAAACGTAAATCCAAATATATATTTGAATCAGCACATTCCCAGAATGTATGTACAGTTTTACAAAACGACATTCCGAGTTCATCTAGTAGTTACTATGAGGCATAAAATGTTTTTTTTTATTAGCACTTCTATAATAATAATGTAATCATGGATATATACGTTGAGTCGAGCTTGCTTATACAGTTGGGACACTTTCTCCGCAAGTTTTCATCCCCACTAGCAATTGCAATTCTTGATTTTCCTCCCTAACACTTTCTAATAGAATAAAAACACTGGTATAATGGTGTGGACAAGCGGCCTAAGACCCATCTCTAACTGAGTGAATGTGTACTGCCGCACCATGGATTTGAATCTTGCTCCCTTCTCTTTAAACGGGAAACTAACTTTTCCCTTCTTGTCTAATACAGCATAAAAGCCTGGAAAGAAAGGGAAAATAAAAAAGTGTGAAATTATATATATGGTTGGTTATTTGGCACATATATATATATATACATATACATATATGTGGGATTTTGCTCTTTAAATGAATGGTGTATCGCTGTTTAATATTCCTTACCACCTTGCCGAATCTATCCTCCAGTGCACCGTTTTTGGTCTTGGAATTGGAATGGGGAGCACACCAGCAGCTATAACGCCTTTGCTTTTTAAAGGAATGCATTAAACAATCTAATGAACTTACCTTGTTGAGTTCCTGCCCCATTCGAAAGGTTTTAACAGGTTAATTATGTGTCTTTACTAATAAGCCTAATTTATTTGATTAGGTTTATTAAGTAAAACAAAAAGTTCTCTCCCCTCAATCTTATTATCATGGGCAACACAAACCTAAGACTGTATTACTGGTTGCAGTGCTTTGCTAAGCCACAGCCACAACCAGACTCAAGCTCAACATCTGCCATGTGCGCTTGCTGTTCGTTATAGGGTTGTACAATGGGTGCTTGTTTGTCTTTTTGTGTTCGGCTTAGAAGCGGAAGCTGCAACTGAGTCCAGAGCAGTGCGGTGACTTCTACACAGAGCAGTATGGGAAGCTCTTCTTCCCCAGCTTAACAGCCTTTATGAGTTCTGGACCCATCATTGCCTTGGCTCTGGCCAGAGACCAGGCAATAGCCCACTGGAAAACCATTATTGGACCTGTTAGCTGCATCAAGGCCAGAGAGATGCACCCAGAATGGTCAGTAAGAAAGCAGAGGATTCCAGCCCTCTACCGTTACCTGTATATTTTTCACTTGTGTATTTTAGGTATTGATACTTTGACATTAGACATCTGAATCATACAGCTTTTACATAATGGAAGTCATTTTAAATAATTGTTAATATGCTACTTGTCCACACCATTAGGCCCCGTTCTTTAATTAACACTGCAGCGTCCCTACTGTCTGCTTTACGATGTACGGGGATTGTCAGTGTGCTTGATCAGTACTCTTCATGTGTGTTTTCTGCACACCTCAGCCCTTTAACTGTTGGACACCTGTGGATGCTGTATCTCTCCCCAGCCTGCGAGCTAAGTACGGCACCACTGACCTGAGGAATGCAGTGCACGGCAGCGAGTCCTTTTCCTCAGCTGAGAGAGAACTGAAGTTCATGTTTCCCAACTGTAAGTTAGATGAAAACACATTAAATAACTGTAATGAACCACTGGGTTACCATGCGTCTATTCAGTTGTTATCTTGACGAGAACAGCCTGGGCTATAGGTGCATTTCCTGTCTATACATGTTATACCCTTTACATCTTACTTTTTGGAAAGTTGTCAGAAACTCTTATCTAGACCGATTGCAAGGTGGAACAACCACATAGTTTAGGTCTTTCTCATGCACACCCGTTTGTTTCTCCCTCTCTGTCCAGCTGTGATCGAGCCCGTACCCATGGGAGAGGCAGCTAAAGACTACTTGGGCAGGTTTGTGAGCCCCACGCTGCACAGTGGACTCACTGAGCTCTGCAAACAGAAGCCTGTTGACCCCTTTGTAAGTATCATTTCAAGATGACAAATATGGACACAATTGCCATCACTGTATCTTTAATCAATTAAAATAGTTATGTTTTTTTCCTGAAGGCTTGGCTTGCAGACTGGCTGGTCAGAAATAATCCCAACAAACCTACAATTTCTTTAGGAGAAACTGGGGAGGAGGCCACATAATTGCAAAGACACCGATAAATTCCAGTTAATACTTTGTAATTGACATTCCTGTAAAATCCTATGATTTATTTGCATTTTTGGTATCCATCTATTTCATTTTGAGAAGTGGGGAGGATGGCTTTCCCATAGCGATTGGCTCAATCTCTGTTGGACTCGTTGATAAGATGACAAAAGGGTAATAACACACCCAGAGGACGGGAAAAACCTTGGTGTCAATAATTACTTGTGACTACTTTCTAGCTGTATGGCACTATAGGTCATTGTCAATATGATAATATTGAATTGATAACTTTTGATCAGCAAAGGTAGTCAACAATGCTGCAGATAATATGAACTGCACCTAACATCCTGGGTCTTTTGCAGACTATTTACACACCTGTGAAGGTTCTTTCTGTGGAAATATTTTATTAATAGTCATTATTCATTGCATTTTACAATGCATTGTTCATGGGCAATAAACAATGTTATTTATGTGTCTGAGGATGTTACATAATTAAATAAATCTTCTTACTGCATTTTGGCATTTTCTCTGGAAGAACATGAACGTTTTATAAAAAAATTAAAATATCAAGGGATGATAATGTTTAACCTATACATACATTTTTTTTAATTATGTAAAGTTATTGAACATAAGGATAGACAGAACAGTACAATCAAATGTTGTTGTTTTTTTACAATAAAACTATAGAAATATTGACAGATGACAAACAAACAAGTAAAATGGAACTGGAAAGGGTTCCTTTTATACTTTCCTCTTGTAAAAAATCCCATCATCAAGGTTAGATAAGGCAAATGAGTGTGCATGAGTGTTGTCGAGTTAATACGACGAGATGAAACTACGCTAACTATATCCAACCACTTCTAAACTGTAGTTCTCATATTTTGTTCTTGTTTGCAATTCCTTTTCATTTAATGTCTGCCTGAAGTAAGTGACCCATCCAAAAAAATACGCTAATGATTTTGGCATGCCTAATGATTTGTCAATGTCTCTGAATTACTCTGATTAATCTGCTGACCTGCATGACTTGCACAGACACATATTTGGTCCTTGTGTTTTTAGACACTTGTGCACGCTCTGATGATGCATACAAACACATTCCTAATAAGAGACAGCCATGTAGCCAATGGTGCAGAAATTGTGACACCCTGTGAGGGTACTGTACAATGTACAAAACATTTTGTCATTTCTAAATGGTTTATTTAATACGGATGGTTGTCTGTGCTTTACCTTTATCATTGTTGTATCATTTCCAATACAAAGTGCCGGAGTACAGAGCCAAAACAAAACATGTGTCACTGTCCAATTAATGTTGCACTGTACTGTAGCTGCTTTTCCCAATGTAAACGTTTTGTCATTGGATACATATGTATATATGTTATTACTTATTTTTTATTACTCAAAAACAAATTTTCACTAACCCACATCCATTGCATTACTGTCATATAGATTAGGTTATAATAAGTACGTTTTATAACAAATTCAAATTAAATTTTTACTGAAATGTGAAGCAACACGTGTCCCTATTCAAAATATCAGAAATGTATGTTTGTAGATAGCAGTCTTGTTCCTTAGATTGTACTTTAGCAGAAAAAGGTACTGAAAGTTCAGTGTTGTGGTGGGTGTGTACACTTTATGTGAAATATTATTTGGAGTACATAATTGGGCGTCGCTATGACTGACAGCTTTGGTGATCAAATCAGAGGCCGTTAAAATGAAAGGTCGTTTTTTTTACCGGTACTATAAAACCAACCACGACGTAGGGTTGTATGGGAGAATCCATCTTGAAGAGCGTTTTCTGATTGTGTGATCATTAAGCGGCGTTGGGGATTCTTTACCATTTATTCAGCTTATTTTTAATTGTGTAAGTACTATAATGATTTTCATTATTTCAGTATTTTGTGTTAAGTAAGGTTGTTATACTTCCGTTGCAAAGCCGAACATTAGCTCGTGCGGTCTTCGCGTTATGTAACGAAGTGGTATGGTTCATGCTAGTGGTTTATCGGCGCGACACAGGGTATATTGTTTGTTTGGGGATATAATATTGTTACATGTAGTGGGTGCAAGAATGGTTACTTTATTGCAAACTAGTTCAAAATGTCAATTATAATGACAATGTATCGCTTTTGCGTGCTGGAAAAAATGCCTTCTGTGCATGTATGTGAAACAATCGTGCCAGCTAAAATGGTGGGGGAATGTATGCATTGGCATAGCTAAATGGCGAAGCATGTACGACGAGTGGATTACATAATAGCACAGGTCCTTTTGTAACAATGTTTTATTTTGTAGGAAAAGGGATCCTAGTTTAAAATGTCTGACTCCGAGCAACAGCTTATGGAAACATCAGAAAACGGCCACGAAGGCGAGGAGGATTTTAACGGGGCTGAGCCCGCTGGTGAAACGGAAGATAGCGAAGCCCTGAATGAAGGCGAGGAGGAGGCAGAGACGGAGACGGCGGTAGAGGGAGGAGAGGGAGAAGATTCACAAAATGGTGCCTCAGAGGGCGAAGGCGGACAGATCAACGCCAGCAAAGGCGAGGAGGACGCAGGGTGAGTTTCGAAATCTATCCGAACTAGTGTATTCCACAACCACATAACTAATGGGTTGCATCGCTCCTTTGTTCCGCCTGGCTTTGTTGGCGCCATGTGCGGAGCGAAGGGGGGATGGGCACATTGAACGATGAAACGTAACACTCATTCTCCGGTAATATCTGTCGTGGGCACATCCCTATTTTTTTGTATTCCAATTTTGGTTTGATTTCTGATAACCGGGTTCTGTGGGCTAGGGTCTGCGTGGGTTTTGACATTCTTAGGCCCAGCTGCCATCCTACGTCCGCAATGGCAACAGATGTGCATTAGATGTTTTCAAACCCCTACGGTCACTTGTGTTGATCAACCGTCGTATTTTAATGTTGTAACGTTTTATTTTTAGGAAAATGTTTGTTGGGGGACTTAGTTGGGACACGAGTAAGAAGGATCTTAAAGATTACTTCTCTAAGTTCGGCGAAGTTACTGACTGCACCATAAAGATGGACCAGCAAACCGGCCGGTCAAGAGGCTTCGGATTTATTCTCTTTAAAGAAGCGGCCAGTGTAGACAAGGTAAAATATTTTTTGGGTTTTGTACTTAGGACTGTACCTACTGAGTAATAATGTCTTTGGCTAATGTAACATTTTATGTTAGCAAATAGGTGTGCAAATGTTGTCAGTGGTTTGCTACCAGGCTGATTTGAGAACCAATGAGGGCAGGTAAAGTAGTTTGTCATTAATTCTGTGGACATTCTTTCTAGGTACTGGAACAGAAGGAACACCGGCTAGACGGGCGGCAAATTGACCCCAAAAAGGCCATGGCCATGAAGAAAGAGCCTGTCAAGAAAATCTTTGTTGGTGGCCTCAACCCTGACACGGACAAGGAAGTTATCCAGGAGTACTTTGGCACCTTTGGCGAGGTACACTTGTCACTGGTTGATTTGGGTGTTTTACATTGACAAAATGGTTGAGCTGTCAGTAAGGTTTATTGCAAAAAAATTATAACAATTTATGTCCTCTTAACATGCAGATCGAGACAATCGAGCTTCCACAGGATCCGAAAACTGAAAAGAGAAGGGGGTTTGTGTTCATCACGTATAAGGATGAAACTCCGGTCAAAAAAGTGCTAGAAAAGAAATTCCATAACGTCAGCGGAAGCAAGGTAAGAATGGCAACGAGGATGCTGTGGCCCATAATGCTCTCCATACCTCTGTGATCGCGGAGGCCCTGTCACCCTGGCCCCATGTCTGACTGGGATCCTTGTCTCTGATCTGTTTCAGTGTGAGATCAAAATAGCCCAGCCTAAAGAGGTGTACCAGCAACAGCAATATGGGGGCCGTGGAGGTGGAGGAAGAGGCAGGGGCCGTGGAGGTTAGTGTGTGTATATGCGCTGTCGTTAACCAGGAAACAACGGTTACAGTGTAGCTTCTTGAGTGTTGTTGCCTCCGATGTAAAACATGGGTGGATCCAATGTTAATTAGGAAGTCTCAGAACCCCGCAAGTATAGTGTTTTTGTCTCTGGAAAAACATTAGAACTTCTGGAGTCATCTCCTTACCCAATGTGTAACGCCAGAGTTGAGCATTCTTAATGCGGTGCTCATTTGTATTTGAGCTTGGAAATTGTCACAACTTAACACTCCATACTGTCGAATGTTTTGGGCAATTTGCTGAGCTTAGTCTTAGTCTAGCTACAGCACTCACAACCCATTAAATTGAAAATTATTTCTGTAAATGTCTTTCAAGGTTTTTTCTGGTGGACTAAAAGTAAACTGAAATGTAAAGGGCCTATCGGGTCAACCAATAAATAAATTGGCGTCTTGTATGTGCATCTATTCACTGTGACCAAGGAACTTTCCAACTGCAATGTCACAGTTTTGGTTTAAGTTCCCATGGAGGGCCAGGATGAGCAAAGGCTGTGGTGGGGCCATGTTGGTGCTACTGTAAGTGGCTCTGGATAAGTGAAATGGTGTATGTTCTCAGGTCAGGGTCAGAACTGGAATCAAGGTGGCGGTTACAACAACTACTGGAACCAGGGATACGGTAACCAGGGCTACGGCTACGGTGGACAGCAAGGCTACGGGGGATATGGAGGATACGGCAACTACGACTACTCCGCTGGATACTATGGCTATGGGGGTGGCTATGACTACAGTAAGCGATAACCACCCGGATCGCAAATGTGAGAAACTTTGTTGGTCCTTGACGTTCGGAAGACACTCAGTCCCTTTCTCTCTTGTCCTCCAGACCAGGGCAATGCAGGCTATGGGAAAACTCCAAGACGTGGAGGCCACCAGAGTAGCTACAAGCCATACTGATCACATGTAGTGCAGGTATGCATTTTTGCATCATCTATGGTGATATGACAATCTAGCTGTAACCATTTGTGCCTTTGACTCCAAAATTTCTCCCATCTAGTCGGATCCCATTCAATCGTTTAATGCGGGGGGAGGGGGTGGAAGTCATTAATAATGGACTCATTCCATGTGCCAACCATTTTAAGATGCATCCCTACAAACACTACTTGATCAATAAGGGTTGAGGTGGTGGTTGACCTAGTAGAAGTGTTAGGGCATTTTCCGATGGGGTGCTAGGTATGGCAGCTAGTGGTCATGTCCTCTTTGATGTTCTTGTCTCTTTGGGTGTGTTCATTAACATAACATTATAAACTCATTCATAAACATCATGGTTTCCGTGTGTGTGTGTATACTAAGATGCCGTTTTGGTAATGCTCAGTAACTGTAAGCAACATGTTTCTCTCTTAAGGTCTAAAGTAAATAAGAAAAAAGAAACCCATGATCCGGCCACATGGAACATGGGCAATGGCTTTTCCTTTGGAGTTGGCAGAAATTTGGACTCATGTACAGATCAAGTGAGGAATTGGAGAAGCAAATGTCACTTTTCCACTTTTTATTTTATATTGTTTTGTGTCCATTTACATTTCCAGAGATGGAAGTGTTATTTTTACTGTACTTTTTGGTACCTTTTTGAATCTAATGTATTGTATGGTTGTATTTTACATGTCTACTGGATTTACCAACAAACAGGAGCAGAGCTTTCAGAAGCTTTTGAAATAAAACAAAATAGTATTTTTCTTTTGGTGTTTCTAGACTTAGTACATTCTTTTCCCGTGCTGAGTGTTTGATGCGACTTGCATGGCTTCAGATGTGGGGTGAGGTGCGACGATGGATTAAAAACTAATCAAAGGTTTAATTGTAAGCTTGTCTAGTGAATGTTTGCAGTTGGCTAGTAGATGAGGACAACCAGCATTTTTTTTCTTTTTTGGCTTTTAAGGAGATTTTTTCCCATCTTGTCTGCAATTTTAAAAGTGGCTTTACTAGTGTTACAAACGATACAATACATCCAAGCAAGCCTGTTAATGTAAGAGGGCCTTCCCTCTCTCACTGGAACCTCATTCCTCTAGTGTCTTGGGCAAATTGGTAGAAATAAACTTTTGGTTTATATTACACGTGGATCCTTTCGTTATTATTCATAAACCTAATGCTGTTGTGGTTACTGTTAACTGCTTTGTACTGTTAAATGGCTTGTCTTGGGTAAGGTTAAAATCGCTCCGTGCAGATGCCTCGTTTGGATGCGGTGGCAGATACTTCGCTGGCAGAGGGATAACTGGCTCAGGGAATTGGGGGGGGGGGCTGTATTAAGTACATGTTTTATATACTTTCTACGCTAGCTGATCTTACCCCGCTATGGATCGGAAGTTGAACCACAGTATTTGGTATGTTTTCATAGGTGGATATGTCAAGGTGATAACTATAGTCCTCTGGTAAGTGCATTCCCACCCCATACATTGTTCTTTTTGCTCGTCCCCAATACAGTCATAATTCTTGTGTACAAAGTCACTGTTGCCATTCAATTATACATTTATCACCTGCTGGAAGTGACTGTCTGGTGTCCATTCCAAGTTTACGTATATTACGTAATCTTTCCTACTGTATCAGTAGAACTTATTTGAGGTTAGCACTTGATTCTGTAGTTCCAATGAGGCGGCTTGGGTTCTATTTCCACAGGAAATGTAAATGCGAGGAGGATCAAGGTATTTAATGTTTTTGTCATTGTCACACAGTACAGTGTTTTAGTAGAAATACTTTGCTTTTGATGCATGTCCTTACTGTTCATTTAATTCCTTTAATGTGGTATCAAGTGTCTTATCCTTAATGATTTGGTATTGAACCATGGTATTGTCTGTCTTGAATGCGGCTGCGTTCCTCTTGTTGTTCTTCATGGTGACAGGGGGGCAGTTCCAATCAATGTCTTGACAAAAATGCACTTTTTAATGGTTAGTGAAACCTACTAGAAGAGTTCTTCACACTATCAACACCACTACCTGATTGTGACCAGTTATTACTGTCTGGCGAAATTAAATCTTTCTACAGGTTTATACAAACCTTGGATGTCTCCATTTGTCCAGTTTTTAATGACCGCTTTCAATGTCTGGAGGAGGAAACATAGCATTGTTAACAAGTCCCTACAAGACTGTTTAGTCTAGTATGGGCCATTTAAGAATGTTGCTGCCATTTGCCTAATCAGAAGCTTTTTTCCATTATTTTTTGCTACTGGAAGGTTCCATCAGATCTGTTATCAAGGAAGTAAGCTACGATGGCTTGAGTTAACGGTTGTAGTATGGTATGCTACGCTACAGTCCTGTGCTAAATTCTTTTGCGTACATGTGTGCTACAATGGTAGTGTTTTACTTGCCTGTGAGAATCTGATCAATCCTGCCCACCACCAGTTTGGCATCCTCCATACTGAAGCACATGGGAGGTTTAAATTTGACAATGTTTTCCCAGGGGCCGTCTGTACTGACACAGATACACTTGTCTTTCAGTCTGGAATAAGAGTGTTTATTGTTAATTTGTGACCGTAAAATGAGTAAATTAGTCTAGTCCGGACCTTCACACCCTGACCTTTTGACAACTTGTGCTGCTTCCTCTGTAGCTGGTGTCCTCTGTTCTCTATCTGTGACCAGCTCCAAACCCACGAACAGTCCCACTCCTCTGCACAGAATGAACACAGCCACCCCACTATACAGTGCATCTGGAAAGTATTCACAGTGCTTTACTTTTCCACATCTTGTTTTACAGCTGTATTCCAAAACGGATTACATTAATTTCCTCCCTCAATTCTACCCACAATACCCAATCATGATAAAGTTAATAAAAATAAAAAGGTGTGAGTCTATTTAATAAAGTATTTTACAGCCTTGGCCATGACACACAATTGATCTCGGGTGCATCCTGTTTCCACCATCCATCCAACTTGATTACAGTCCACGTTTGGTAAATTCAGTTGATGGCCCATGATTTGGAAAGGCACACCTGTCTACATAAGGTCCCACAGTTGACAGTGCATGTCAGAGCACAAACCAAGCCATGATGTCCAAGGGCTGAGAGGATTGTATTGAGGTACAGATCTGGGGAAGGGTACAAAAATAATTCTGTAGCATTGAAGGTCCCAATGAGCACAGTGGCCTCCATCATCTGTAAATGGAAGTCGTTTGGAACCACCAGGACACGTCTTAGAGTTGGCTGCCTGGCCAAACTGAGCAATGAGGGGGAAGGGTCTTAGTCGGGGAGGTTACCAAGGACCCGATGGTCACTCTGACCAAGTGCTCTGTAAGGAAAGAAACTTACAGATGGACAACCATCTCTTCAGCACTCCACCAATTAGGCTTGTATGGTAGAGAGGGCAGACGGAAGCCACTCTTCAGTAAAAGGCACATGACAGCCCGCGTGGGGTTTGCCTGAAGGACCATTGAAAATGCTCTGATGAAACAAAGAAGGCCAAACTCTTTGGCCTGAATGGCAAGCGTCATGTCTGGAGGAAACCAGGGACCGCTCATCACCTGTCCAATACCATCCCTACAGTGAAGGATGGTGGTGGCAGCATAATGCTGTGGGGAAGTTTTTCAGCGGCAGAAACGGAGGGAAAAAACCGGACCGAGGCAAAGATGAATGCAGCAATGTACAGAGACATCCTTAATGGAAACCTGCTCCAGAGCGCTATGGACCTCATACTGGGTTGAAGGTTTATCTTCTAACAGGACAATGAACCTAAGCCCACAGCCAAGACAACAAAGGAGTGGCTTCAGGACAACTCTGTGAATGTCCTTGAGTGGCCCAGCCTAGAATTTTGAGGGGGGAAATTAATTGGATCTCTTTTGGAACAAGTCTGTAATATTTAACAAAATGTGCAAAAAGTAAAGCGCTGTGATGCACCATACAAAGAAAACATATTAATGTAGTGTGGAGGTGTCCAACGGGTTCCACTCGAGGGCAGTGTCTGCAGGTCCTGGCTCTTGCCTTGTACTTCAATTAATTAGGTCAATTGGTTTGTTTCTACTCTCACCTGGTTGCTTAGTTCTGAACTGGGAACCAATTTATAGGAACAAAACTGCAGACCCTCGGCTCTCCATGGATCCGGTTTGACAACCCTGGTGTAGAGGTTGGGGGCAAGATGATTATGTAGTTAGTCACATTATCAGGGTCCTTACCGGACATCTCCAATGATTGGATGATTGGTCTGTAGCTGCTTCAGCAGGGCCACTAGGTAAGCGCCTACTCTTGAGGCGTTTCCTCTCAGGTCCTCTTTCTCAATCACATCCAGGACAGCCAGTCCAATGGCACATGAGACTGGATTACCTCCAAACTGTTATGATAAATGACATATTACGTGGGGGGAGGTGGCGGCAATACCTTTGTCTTATTAACAATGATTGGTTGGCAAGATTGGACTCTAGCTGGAAAAAGATGCCTGTGAAATTGTTTTTAGAGAAGGCTGGCCATTTCCATTGGGTTTTTGTGTGACTGCTCCCTTAATTTCCAAATGAATAGAAAATGAGGTGCAGGCCACTAAGACCTGCCTTAAATACACTTTAAATAAAGGTGCAATATTGCTTAATGGATTCTGGGGTTGCCCTTCAACAATAAAACCTTTCCTTGTGTTGCTGTCGCCAAGGTAGAACAAAGTGTCCATATTGAGGGGAAGTAACCCTCCCATTTTTGGCTAGCAGTGTAATGTGTTTTATTCATGTGCATTTAACCATCACTGTTCACTTCCAAGTTTGCAAGTAAGTTGTTTTGAACTTAGGGCACAAAACCGCAACTACTCAATGAATGAATTTTCAGGGTTATGCTCATGTTAGAGTTATGTACACACATTTATTTAAATCCCTGTTGGTGAGCTTTTCTAATCTAGAAGCTGATCGACAGCATTATTGCTACAGAAATGCACTATGCTGCGAGTGGTTTGTGACAATACCACACACGTTCCACTTCTAAGGATGGGTGGAATCATTTTTGTATTAAGGTGTTTCCAATGATATATTTCAGACATTGGCATCTGGTCCAACAAACCTCACCACCACACACCACGTTGTAACCATTCCAGCCTAAAACCACCACAGGATTGTATGAGACCAGTCACCTGGACAGGTAATGAAAATGTGGGTTTGTACAGCCTGGCAGAAACCCTCTCAGGCAAGCCAAATCCCAAGCTCATCAGTCTTAACTTGACTGCAGTTTGGCACGGTAACCAATGTCAGGGGCCAAATGCCTTTGATGGCCCACCTTCAGTATCGTGCAGAGGGGGAGGCACAAACAGGCCACAAGACTGTCCAAGACAGACTCAAGCCTGACCAAATCAACGTAAAGATGACTTGTTGCACAGCATGAATATTCCTATTCATGAGAAATCCATACATTAGCGCCTAAGAATTTAATTGCAACTGACTGATTTCTTCATGAAACACAAAGAAAACATAATTGTTGCATGCTGGCTTTATGTTTTTGTTCAGTGTATTTAATATATATAGAGAAAAGATATAGTGCCAAGCTGACTGGCTGATGTGCACTGGTTCAAATTTGAAAGCATAAAAAAATAAAGGGAACACGTAATCACCACAGTGTAACACCAAATCAATTAAACTTAAGGGATATCAATCCTTACAGCAAGGAAGCATAAGCAATTGTGAATCAGTGTCACCTGTTTTGGTGCAAATTAAAGGACAACAACGGGTGCACAGGAGAGGGAACAACAAGACAACCCCAAAACAGGGAATGTTTTTGCATGTGGTGGACACAGACAATTGCTCTTTCCTTATCCTTCCCGATAATTATTGTCTAGGTTTGCATTTGGCTAGTGTCCTTGTCGCTACTGGTAGCATGAGGCTGTACCTACAGCCCATTCAGGTTGCACAGGTAGTCCAGCTCCTCCGGGATGGCAAATCCATACGTGCCGTGGCAAGGTTAGCTTTGTCTCCATTCACAGTCTCATGAGCATGAAGGAGATACCAGGAGACGGGCCGTTACACGAGGAGAGCTGGACAATGACCAAACTGTCAGAAACAGAGTCCATGAGGGCCTGGCATCCCCTAGTGGGACCTGTGCACATAGCCCAGCACTGTGCTGCTTGATTAGCATTTGCCAGAGAACAACCGCCATTGGCACCCATGTTCTCTTCAAAGATGAGGGCAGGTGTGACAGATGTGAGTCTGGAGACGCTGTGGTGAACATTATGCAGCCTGCAACATCATCCAGCATGACTAGATTGTCAGTGGGTCAGTGATGGTCTGAGGAGGCATATCCTTGGAGGGTCGCATAGATCTCCATGTGCTAGGAAATGGTACTACTGAGTCACAATGCTGTGATGAAATTCGCGCACGTTAGAACAGTCCGTGATTTCAATATTTTACTTAGATTTTCGGCGTTCGTTCGAATCCAGCCCACAATTGGTTGGCGAATTCGTTTTTTTACTGACCGTTGTTTACGACCGTTTGTTCTCAACAATTACACAATGTACCGTGAACATTTTGATCTTTAATATATTTCCTTCATCGAGACCCGATGTGTGACTTAAGTGTTCCCTTAATTTTTTCGGAGCAGTGCGTGTCGGCAAGGAGAGCTACCACTCTGACCGTGTTGAAGTACTCCACTCCATTGGCTGTGAAGGCCCCAGCAATCTCTGCTGTGGTTGCCAAACACGCCAGGGGATGCCCGTTGCCCATTGGTTTGCCCATGGTCACGATGTCAGGGCAGAAGTCATCGCCCTGCAGTTGGAAGGCCCAGAAGTGACTGCCCACACGCCCAAAACCTGTCTGCACCTCATCTGCCACAAACACCCCCCCTGCAGAATGCACGTACCTGTGGAGAAAGATGGCAATCAAGGGAGGAGGAGTTGGAACATCAACCTGAGAGAGTGCTGGAGTGTGTATATATAGTGCACACTGATACCTACTCGGCTACTTTGGTAGAGTATCCTTTGGGCAAGAGGATCTGGCCTCCAACGCTGGGCAACGACTCGGCAAAGAATGCACAAACCTGCACGGGGACAGTTGTATCTTTTAGCAGGTAGGCACGACGGTGCCAAGTTGTGGTATATCAGACTAAACCATGGGTGTGATACGTTTTACCTGTTTGATTTACCGAAGTTGTGTTGTGCGTAAGAACATTATTTAGCCATGGTATATTGTATATTTACATCACTGTCTTATTACTAACGACTGAGAATTGTTCTTACACCATCAGCTTTACTTCTACGCTTTACTCAAATTGATAGACTTGGGTAACTTTACCTTGCGACCTTTGAGTTGCACCTTGTCGATAACATCCTTCACAGTGTCCGCATATGCCTTGGCAGGGTCGGGGTGGTCCTCTCTGTATACACCTCTATAGGTGTCAGGTAGAGGAGCCTGGAACATTGAAATAAAGTGCATTCGTGTTTCATAGCGCGCACACACCAAACTATAAAGGCATGAAAAATGGCTGTTTAAACAGGCAGCCCAATTTAGTATTAATGGAGATTTTTCTTGAGCTGAGCTTATTAATAAGAAGACAGTATCAGAATTGAGCTGCCTGTGTAAACGCAACTTCTCCAATATGTATCTGCTTACACACCACATGAACCCACTCCTTCTGTCCTGTCAGCTTCCGGAACTTGTATGGACTGATATCAATAAGCGAAGTTAGGTGCCCATGATATGCACTAATGTGGATGAGAGGAAGACAAATGTTTAATGAAATCTGATGCATTGCTTGCAAGAGGTAGAAGATCAGTAAATGTTTTAGTATATGTGTTTATAGTGTGATATGAGAAACTCTACTGGTCAAGCACAATAACGTCTTCATGTTTGGTGTACTCGTGGGCCAAACGTAACGCCAGATCATTGGCTTCCGAACTGTTGGAGACAGGTATAATGTTATTACACTATTATTCCTAAAGCATGTATATATTATTGAAAGTTTGTTGCGGGCGCCTGGGGGAGGAATTCAGGGCGTGGCACTGTATCTTACCCCGAGTTCACAAAATAGAAGACGCACAGTTTGTCGGGCAGCGTGGCAGCGAGGCGCTTTGCATACTGAATTATATTGTCGTGCAGGAAGCGCGCATTGGCATTCAGAAGTTCCATCTGCGCTGTTGCTGCTTTTGTGACGCTGGGATGACAGTGACCCACTGTAGGTACATATAACAGTTGCAACAACAAGACAACGCTATCAACCTGTCACATACACTTGCCACTAGAAGACGCTATTGTGTTAGCTATGTTCAGCATTCTGAACATTAATGCATTCTGTCTTTAGCCCCCGTGAGGTCAGAAATACTCGGAAGACAAAATCCGGAATAACATATATTAACAAAAACAGATGTATCTTACCGTGCTGAACGTTGCTAATACAGTCCAAATACTGTTTGCCATTCTCGTCATACAAATACTGACCTCTGGCTTTGACTATCTTCACGGGATCGTCAGAATAGAAAAGTCTACAAGACTGCCTAAAAATGATAAAAAACAATTGCTTATGTAAAACAATAAGGTCGCTGCTGCCAGCGTGGCAAAGTCTTATCCTGAGCGACTTACAGACTTTATGCATTTTCATACCCTTTCCTTGTGCATACATGAAAAGTTACATACCCAATCAGTTTATTGCGCAACGCAAGAGTCTCTTCTTTTCGGAACATTTTGAAAGTGAATTTCAAATAGCGATGGTTGCTGACAAAACGCTCAAAAACGCTCCAGAACCTTTTTGACACAACAGTGGGAAAACATGGGATGTCACGTGATCTAAGCAACCAATTGTCGTTACGTCTTACTGTTTCAATCACCTGACCTCAGCCGGTCCCAGAAAGAAAAGCTAGGGTCATTTTCTAGGGTTGCTTGGTGTAAGATACAGATTGTCACAACGATTCAGTTGATTTCAAGAAATGGAGAGAGCACGAAAGATACAAAGAACCAGTGTGTGGGAAATGTTTTGAATTGATGAACATATTCTGTTGGACCTGTTCTCTGTCTTCATGGTCACATTTTCTCTGGTTTCTTCTGGTTTCGATTTTTAATTTACAAATAAATCTAGTGTATTCTGCAGTCATCTTTTTGGCATTCAAGGATGTGTATTATACCTTAATTGATTACATCACTGCATAACGCTTAAAAATTATTGATTACGGGTTTGAATGAGTTGAGCCCTCCACATCAGCCATAATAGCCTCAAGCCTGCGTGCTTTGCTTGAGTTCTTGACTGTAACTACTTCAAATATATAGGGACTTATCCAAGAAAAATGTACCTCACATAAATGGTGCTGACAGTATATTTATTACCTAAACTTTTTGTTGTTTTCCAGTGCATTTACATTTTAAGCTTGAGAGGATTTCGTTCTCCGACCAGTAGAAACGGACGATGGCGGATAGTAGAGAGACTAGCTACTATTTACAGAAGGGAACTCGCTTCAGATGAATGAGTTATGTTCAAAGCAAATACATTTCCCGTTATATATGACTGTCCACAAATGCAACATCATTGTTTTATTCGCCCTATGCAATTGGCACACACATTTTATACATAAATTCACTTCGGGAGGTCGAGAGGTCTGTCCTTGGTTTCTATCATGAAAATAGTTATGTATTTTGTATTTGCATTTTACATCGTGTGTTTCTACTCCGTTATCACACGGAAGCAAGTACATCTACAGCAGGATTACGTATATACCGTTCCATACGTTTCGTTGCCAATTGCCATTTAGTAAAATATTACCATGTACATGTTTATTTATTGTAGCGTATTCAGTTATCGTTCGGGTATTTCCGTATCTGTCCGTGAAGTCACCGCTCGATTAAAGCGCTCCAACGTGATTTCCAGATTTTGGAAGGTTCGCGCGTCTTACACCGATGTGCATAAGATGTTACTGCACCTTTATTTATATGTAAACTAAACATTCTTGGTGTGTTCCATGAGTAGATACCGCGTCGAGAACCCATGCTGATTTAGCAATTTACTACGCAGTATTTATGCCAACACGCAATGCCTGCCACACAATACACCACTTTGTGGTGAGTTTATATTTT
Organism: Novumbra hubbsi; assembly: GCA_016801125.1. NCBI lineage: Eukaryota > Metazoa > Chordata > Actinopteri > Esociformes > Umbridae > Novumbra > Novumbra hubbsi. The sequence goes on from JACXGK010000514.1 coordinate 66,707, forward strand.
CGGAAAGCTTAGTTTCTTCCATCACTATTTTCAAATGAGTTAATCTTCAGAACTACGGGACAAAGTCGTTTTCCCTTCATTAAGCTCATATTCTTCTTCTGTGGATTTTAATAGAGGGTTGGCAACCAACTTTTAAGGTGCATTACCGCCTTCAGCTGGACTGGAGTGTGGACCAGAGCCAGAAGGTCTACATCCTACCAATTATTCTTGATATAGACAAAAACTATACCACCTACATTATTACTCACCAGCTTGCTTAAATTTGGCTCTTAAACACCATTATTCCTTAACTCCATCTCCTTTTGGCAGTAATCACATCTCCCATATGCTGCTTTCGGATTAATGTCAAGGTACCACAATCTCATCATTTTAATAAAATATTCTTCCCTTCACTCTCTCCCTCTACTTTCCCTGGATCTTATGCAGGTGTCATCGTTATCCCTTACAATCCCACACAACTCCTGACCACTGATCTTATCTTCTTCTGCCTTACTACTTTTCTATTGAAATTCAACAATATTATCTTTCAGAGGCCTCTTAAAGAAAACATCTGCCTCCTCATTTCCCTCCACCCCACGTGGGCTTGTTACCAGAGGAACATCACAAGTATCCTAATTAGTCTCGTTCTGAATAGGACCCAATTGCCCAGGAGTCAGAGCATATGACTACCATTTTTGGCCTTACCTCCTCCCAATCCACAGCCGAACAAATGGCAGACATTTTTTATGGCTGTGGATTATTCTGATTATTACGATCTCCTCAATTATATCTCTTCTGAAAGTTGCTTATAAACATTTTCATCTACGCCAGGGTCGAAGGTATCTTTTGAACAAAGGAAAATTGCATTTTTGTTTTCTTTCCAGTGCAGACGCGAACATTAGTATTGTTTTCTAAATTCACTACAAGATAATGTAAAACGACAATACCCAGAGTTCACAACGTATTTTTGTTGCGATGGGTATCCGCATTTCCTAAAATAATGTAAAAAGCAAAATACACACGGCTGGCATTTACACTGAAAAACATATTTTACTCCATGTTTTTTATTATAGTAATTATTTGTCTTGTTCTTCAGATAAGTCCCGCATATCTCGATTACAGTTACTTTCAGTAGAATGGTGAAGATATTTCATGAATCAGAAGTAGAACATTTGTTAAAGAGTGAGATCTTTTTATTTTATTTTGGTGATCCTTGATTTATAGACGTGTAAGAAAGAAACATGCATTATTACGTTTTAATCCCCCCTTTTAAATGGTTCCTTCCAATGGCTATATATTTAGTGCGAGGCCCTTGCCTTTCCCGTGCTGCTTTCGGTTGCTAAGGAGACACGGTGTGCAGGTAAATCCATCCTCACGATAGAGATGGCAGGCTAGCTGCCTTACGAAGCACAATCTGGGTATGCTGTCATACAACTCAACATACATACATGTGTGATAACATTATGTAACGTAGTTAAGTGGTTTCAGGTACTTCAACAATTACATGTGTTACGTTATGCCTGACAACAACTCGGCGTACCAGCCGAGTTGGTACGCTAGCTAACTTTAATTGTTCAGCTAGCGGCTAACCGTTACTTTAGTACAGCGTACAGTACACTAACATATTGTAAAATATTACCCGATTGAATGGTAAGCCTGGACCGTTCTCACTGACTGTTGCTTGTACATTCCAACTAACGCTTACTAGCTAACTTTATGGCTGTCATGTACTTATAGTTACGTCCTCTAGTGTTACATGGACGGTTGATGTCGGCCAAATGAATAACAACTAGCTACCCGGCTAGCTTGTACATGCTTGTTGTGATAAAGGGACATGCTTTTGAAAACAGTCCAAGCTCTAAAACATTAGTTGATAGTCTGTTATATATGATTTGCTATTAAGACTAATACATATGTGAACGTTAAATTAAGAATTATTCATATATATAGCCAACACTTTTAGGCGAAATACAGTAGGTAGCCGTACTAATAATGTAGTTGGCCAACTGTGACGTTGACTCACTTGGATAGCGTAACCTTAGCCAATTTATTTTTCTAACCAACATTATCAGATTGATGACAACATTGCACACTATACGGGCGAGACAATGAGTGGCACTAGTCATGAAATTAATATATCCTATTTGCATGGATGCTTTTCTTTGCGTCACTGCATGCGTTTCTGAAAGGTAGTTAAAACGTTAGTTTTGTCAAACGTTGGTACAACTGTTAGTCAAGTAGCCTAGCAATTAGAACGTCTTACCATTAACTAAAAGGCTACTAGGTTAATTCCTGAGCCTGAAGTGCAAAATGTCTTCTCTACTAGAGCAAAGCAGGCAACCCCCATTTCTCTCAAAACATTTCAGGCTCCTTACCTGGTAAAATAAGCGTAAGTTATGATGAATAATAAAATATTTTACCACACTTCTTCAATCTTCCCCAGTTAGTTAATTTTGTGTACTCAATAGTGTCAAGATGTATTAAAGGCATATCTGGAAGAAACCATTTCAACAGTGGAAACCAATTTATTATAATCAGTAACAAACAAATTTCAATTTCTATATTTGTGTTTGTATGACTTATGACAACCACCCAGCTTGTTTAAAGTAGTATTTCCTGGCTTTTGAGCTGACCATTATACCCCATACAAAAAACATAGTCTTGTGTAGTTTGTCAGGTTGATTGAGTTCTGGATCTGTATGTTAAAAGTTGCAATGACTTCTGGTACCAAAATTTCATACCCATATTTATGTACCAAATCTTCCCATCTAAAAATGAAAGATGCTAGCATTTGGGAATTCTGGGATTGTTGAAAGCACTGAAACTAATGCAGGCGTTATCTCAGGCAAACCATGGTTTCCATTGTTTCATGACTGCTCTAAGGTACCAGCCATGCTTACGTATTGTTTTTAGTTTTACCGTATACAACCTCCAACATCTATGACGCTGTAGTCAGAGACCCAATGTTATCCATCAGTTTGAATCTGCACAATATATATTTGGTGCACTTAGGGTGGGTAGCCCTGTCACCTTATCAGCCACATGGAAACCTAGACCTCTTAAGCCACATTCTCCTGAAAACATAGAACAACAATGGTTGGCAGGAGGGGGAAAAACTCCCCAGAGTTCCCTAAACTAGGAAGACATGTTTCTTTTGTCATTTACATTGAAATGACTGCAGGTTGTAAGCTTAAAAAATAATAAAGTATTCAAGATGCTAGTTTTATAGAGGCCCTTTGGTTTGGTTTTGGTTTGCACTTTTGTGTTCACAATAAATATCCAGAACAGTACGAAGGTTGAAACGACTAGCCACACGTATTGTATCAAGGCCAGTCCTATTTGATTTAGACTTTGTATTTGTCCCCATAGGGTGTGCCTTCTTTCAATAACTGTTCCATCTGTCTAAAAGCTGAACGTGTCTTGGAATTTGCATTAATGTAGGTGTTTAGTGTGTTTTTGTGTGTTGCTTATGTTTATTTGGATTTCTGTTGTTCCTGGTGCCGAGTGGAAGGCAGTTTGTGTGCATATTTGTTTTTTTTGTCCATGTCATTATGTTTCTTGGAGTCCTGTTATCTACGTTTATTTTCTGTCAAAGCTGGCATGGTATGCCTTTGACCCCTGTCCCCTCCATTTTCCACACTTCCCCCATCCTACCAGGCTTTTCCTTCTCCCTTGTTTCCTCTCCCTTCATTCTTGTCCTTACTGACCTCTACAAGAACCTCGCTCATCCACTACTGAGCTAGAATGGAATCGTCTAATACCCTGTGATCTGTGCACCTCTTACGAAGTTTGTTTGCTTATTGTCTTTGAAGTTGCGCTTCTGTTTCTGAATAACTTTCATCTCTCTGAGCCAGTCTGGAAGCGGCTACCCTTAGTCTGTGTCGGATATAGCTGTGTGTTCTGGAAAGTCAGAAGTACACAATCATTAGACGTTGACTCTTCCTCCTTTTGCGTTTTCTCTTCCCGAATTACTATAAACATTGATGCGCTTAGTTGCTATGCAACATGATTTTGGGGGGGATCTGTTTCAATGAGTTTTGCAAGCTTGTATTCATCTTTGAGTTGGAACTTGTGGTTAGTATAAGTAAATAGTTGGCCAAATCTATTATCAATTGTGCACAAATCACCATGCTGTCTTCTTGGCATTAGGCTACCCTAAGTGGCGTGAGTAATGGATGGAAAGGTTTTGATAAACAATCTGAAGGATTTCAAAATGAGTTTTTCTGGGTAATTTGACTCTCAGATCACATCCCTGGCTAAACGAGTCATGTGCACATGCTCATAGTTTACTTCTGTCTAATAAGTGCTTATGCTCTGCTTTCTTTTCCTCTATTCAGCTGGAGTAATGGCGACCGTGTCCCAGTGAGGTTGGACCTGTCAGTCGGGCTGGTTGAGGTGCAGAGGGGACACCACATACCTTGCCAGGAGTCTGACGGACTGACAAACACCCTTTCCCCTTTCCCTCCCTTCCTCTTTCCAGGGGCGATTCGTCATGGTGACGCTCATCACGGAGCAACTCCGCAAACAGAGCCTGGAGGAGCCCCCTTACCGCAGGGCTTTCTCTCTCAGCGTGGTGAGCTGGACACCCCACTGTCCTGCGGGCAGGGTTAGGGTTCGTAGTAGTTTGTTGTATGCATCGGGTAAAAGGGCACACCATAATGAAGTTCCAACTTGACAAAGCAAGCAAGAAAGTGATAGGGGAAAAAACAATGCTCCTTCATAAATGATTGCAGGGGACGGTACCTTGAAGGCGTACTAAGATTTTGATAGTGTTCGTATGAATTGGGCAATTTAACTGATAAGGGTCTAATCTAACTAATAATCTTACTGCAACAAGCTGTCTGTCAGCGACATGTAACTGCATCAAAGCGCTCAAGTAAAGTTTCGTTTTTTTGCTATTATGAGTTTTGTTTCGCTAGGCAGCAACTCTTGCTGTAAATGAGTAACTAGTGAACCCGCCTGTAAAATAAGGGTCTTTTTGTTTTTAAATGGAGGCCAAAGTTAACAGGCATTTGTGATTCAGCTGTAGGTCCTTTTCTATTGAGGGGTGCTGTTGAGATAATCAGGATTCTTTGCATTATTATTATATTTTCTTTAATGTGCTTTGATTTGGCTATAAAATGGTTTTCAATGGCCGTTACCTACAATGGTTTTATAAGTTGCTGCAGGCCAGAAGTATTTGAAGTATGTCAGAAGTTGATATGCGGGAAGTTATCCATCAAACTTTCTCTCGCACAGTTTTTTTAACATCACCAGCCAATTTCAGAGCAATTGTATTTAGCTGGTGTCAAAAAAGCCGGTAACACTGACATCTATGCCACATCTACCCTGCTCATACCATTAAAATGTATATGAAATGAATTAGGAGTACATATTAGGTGTGCTGGACTGCACAGAAGTATATTAAGTAGGAATGATTTACATTTGAACACTTAAATGTAGTTATTGCTCTTTAATATATTCTTATAGTTTAATACGATTTGGGGTGTTGTACTATTATTTCGATTAAGTACTATTTGATTGTTACCAAATCTTTTATTTTGCCTTGGAGTGGTTTATTCCCTCTTGCCCTGTGGTCAGTGTCGTCATGGTCCTGCAGGGTGAACAATATGCCTCAGCAGAAGCCTTGCCACCACATTGTCTTTTATGCATCACTCATCACCTGCAAATTAAGTCTAATACCATTCTGTTCAAATTGTAGTAATTGGTTGGGCCTGTAATAATGGTCTAGATGATATTCATTCTTTTGATTGTCGTTGGCAAACGAATGATGTTAAATAAGCAAATTAACTGATCATTATGCGTGGTGTATTGGAAATGTAAAACATTTTGGGGGGAATTGATTGTCTTGTTTAATGTGGGTGAGATGCCAGATTGAAAAGGTCTCGCTGAAAAGTGCCAATTGCCCAACAACTAAGGGTATATAAGACTGATGTGCACTGGAATTACGTATTTTTTTTTAATTTTCCTGAAACGATATGCTGAGCCACCCTGTACTTCTGCTAAAATGGCCCATTTGTCAACTTTACTGTCAGGCTTTTGAGAGATGGACTTGCTTTTAATGCACAGGCTGAATGAACCCTTTTGTCATTTTAAATCCCCTCTGTTTCAGTCAATGCCTGTAGTGGGTTCCAGCCCCACGTTGTGTTGGAGCGGGTATGGGTTGACTCCAGGTAAGGGTTTATAAGGGGCCTCATTGAAAGATCATTAGTTAATGGCATTCATTGGGTCATCTTTGGTTTGTTTCATCTTCATAGAGACCAGTTGGTTCCCGTCTACTGAGACCCACCTGCAGGATGGCTCCTTTCTGGGCCCCCTGGGATCCCCTTTCCCTCTTCCCAGCACCTCTTTGACAGACCTGTCCCAGCAGAGATCCCCACCGCCTCCACCTCCCCCCAAACGCCACTGCCGCTCCCTGTCTGTCCCCGAGGACCTGTCTGGCGGCCCCTGGCGCCCCAGTGCCTCCAAGGTCTGGACCCCGGTCAAACGGCGTTGCCACAGCGGAGGGGGTGTTTCTGGCCCAGGGACTGGCTCCATGGTTGGTTCTGTACCCCTCTTAGGTCTCGGCTCCTCTCTCACCTCCTTACTGCATTCCTCCTCCAGCCCCACATTCTTCAGCCTCGCTCCGTCCCCCGAATCCCCTCCTCCCTGGAGCTTTCCCTTGGACCACGCTGACACTCCCGGAGGGTGCTGCTCTGGCTTCTTCCCCACCCCCTCCTCTTGCTCCTCCTCCCCTGCACCGCTTGGCTCCTGTCGCCCCCTGCAACAACGCCGCTTCTCCTTGTCCCCGGTGCACATTCTGCCCCCCCGGCCCTCTCCTGCTCCGGCATCCCGCTACCCTGGGATGGAGACTCCGGCCCCCTCTCCCTCCTCTGCCTGTAGTACCCCGTCGTCCTCCAGGCGGGTCCTTCCCCTGTGTCTCCCCCGCTGCCACTCTCAGCCCTGTGACATGCGTAAACCTGGCTTGAAGAGACGTCACGATCAAGACCCGCTGCCGTACTCTGCCAGGCCCGGCTTGGACTTCAGCAAGATGACCCAGGTAGGCCAGGTGGAGGTATTGCTTGTTTTCCAGTTAAGCCTCAAACGTTTATCCACAATTTTACAAAATGCACTATTTCAGTCTATATTGTGCATTGGTCTCCTTGAGTCAGAACCTTTTTAATATGCCTCTGAGAGAAGCCGGAGGTTTGAAGCACCCACCCCCACCCGACGGTGCTCCGGCGTCTTTCCCCACAGACTCGTGTTTACGTTGGGGTCATTAGCGAGGAGGAGTAGGCCTCTTGTTCGTAGGTTCTGACTCCCTCTCCCCCCCTTCACCTCCCTCTTGAGCTACAACTAATGCACTGGCATTCCTGTCCCAGCCAGACCGGACTGGGTGGTTTCTGGGTGCAGCGTGTGGTGTTGGTATTGTACTGCCAGGACATGGGACCTCATTCCCCTGGCCATGCGTGTGTGTTCGGGCTGACCCTTGCATTCCTTTGTGCTATGTAGTTTATGTATACCCCGGCCCAATGCCTTGGCCTTATGGACATCACCGCCACAGCCTAGCTAACCAGATTTCAGCACGGGGGGGACATGGGGCAGTGCTGCTGACTTCCTGCTTTTGGTAGTGATGTCATTTCTCACGTTTTTTTTTTTCTTCTGGTCTTCTGTGTGTGGGACCGGGGGTGTGACGTTGGCTCTGCAGCTGCAGCTCACTTGCTGCGTGTCTCCTTGTGACTCGTTTTAAGATGGTGGTGGGTTATGAAATGGCTGCCTTTCTTTTTTAAACCCAACCGAGGCACGGCACATTGGGTGTTCTAGGGTCTCTACCGCAGCAGGATGGGGTAGCAGGCATTTCATATGGAGTCAAATCTATGCCTGATTTGCGTTGACTAGCCTTGTTTGAACGTCTACGGTGGTTGAACTTTTTCCAAATATACATAGAGCATGTGGGCTTTAAAATTGTAGTTGCATGCAATTGTATGTAGATGCAAAATGACCACTATTTGAGCAACATATTAGTAAGACTGCATATTTCTAGATGTGACTGCATTTTTGTGACAAATTCAAACATTCAGGTCAAAAGGCTGAACTGTACTGTGATGAAATGGTAGTTTAATAACCAATGAAAATGCTTTAAGTTGTTGACCGTTAATTGGTTTCAGAATGAGCTGAGCTACAAACTCTTTCCAAAACGTTGGGACACTGTGTTAAATGTAAATGCAAAAAACAAATGCAATGATGTGCAAATCATTTAAACCCTATATTTAATACAGAATAGTAGCCTACAAAAACATCAAATTGTTTCTTGGAAATTATCTTAATGAATTGGGATTAGAGGGGTGATCCATTGATCGATCCGAGACATACAGCTGGACATTCAAAAACATTTGTCTTAAAATGGCAAAAGCTAGTGGAAGATGTGTTTTTAGAACGCTTGTAGATAAGTTTTGTCTGACATGATCCTGCTGTTCGCTTGGCAGGTTTCAACCTTCACTAATATTGTGAATTATTATTTGAAGTAGGCAAACTAACTAAAATCAACTCCTAGTAAATTGTATACAAATATGATTATAGCAAAAATGGCACACCAGTAAAAATACGTATTTTGATTCAAGATTCAAAGTATCCGGAGAAATGTTTGTACGCGAGGGACAAGGCCGACATCTACTGCATTCCGAAAGCCATTGTCTGTGTACATGGTACATCACTGCATCTACAAATGACAGTTAAAACTCTACCATGCAAAAACTGTACATGCATACATACACACACACACACACACACCGCGCACCTGCCTTCTCTGGGCCCCAGCTCATTTTAGATGGACTGATGTGAAATAGAAAACTTTCCTGTGGTCTGATTCAGAATGTTCAATTCTTTTTGAGAATCGTGTCCTCCCGATTTAGGGGGAGAGCACTTATTATCAGCGCACTGTTCAAAAGCCAGCATCTGAGATGGTAAGGGGGTGCATAAGTTCACATGGCTCGGTATTAAAAGGGTCTGGGTGCTAAACGGGCCTACCTGCAGTTCAGATGTCACCCATAGCAAACATTTGGCACATTGTGGGGAAAAAATATGGCTGCAAATCTATATAAAGCAAGAATAGAAAAACATTTCACGCTTAGAGTATTGTTAAAATGGGTTATGCAACACATTTTGAAACGCCTGTTACAACATTTTAAACTGGTTGCATGTATTTTTAAAAAACAATGATTTCTCAGTTACAATATTTAATGTTGTCTTTTGTATTATTTTCCATAAAGGATGGGGATTAATAATATGCACATCGATGCATTCTGTTTATTTGTATTTTACATAGGGTCCCAACCTGTTTGGGGAATGGGGTTGTATTTGTGGTTCATGTGTTTTTTTGTTTTTTGCGTTGGTGTAGATTGGCAGTGGGGAGACCCTGGTGTGTGGAACGGCTGTCTGCATGGGTTTGGAACATGTTTCGTGCGACTTCAGAGGGTCATTCTGCCAGGGGGACCTGGGAAGAACCAGCATCGGACCACTGAGTGAAAGTGAGGAAGAGGAGGAGACTGCAACAGAAAATGATACGGGTTTGTTCGAGGCAGGACCGAAGAGTGTGTTTGAGAGAGACTGCACAGAACTGGACTTGAACCTCATCGAGGAGAATTGAAGGAGTACCCTGTTGCCCTCTGATTGGCTGCATTAATCTTCGTACACAAACTCCCCTGACTGAGACCTCAGGATCCTGCTGCCTTCCTAGGGTCAAACCAGGGGCCCATCATATTGCTGGCTGACTGTAGACTAATAAAGATCAATATTATCATTATTGTAATGCTAGGGCAATTTTGACAGGCTCTCCTTCAGTATTTCAGGTTGATTTAATGTTTATACTCAGTAAAACAATGGAGATGGTTAATATTGATAATATCAGCGCTTTCTAATCTATGCTGTTGGTAATGTACAATTATAACTTTATAATGCCAATTTGATTGTGATGAATGCTTCTGTCAGCAAAATACATTCCAGAACGTATTGCCAGGTGAGTTGAAGTCTCCTTAGTAACTTTCCACAAGCAGAAGCCTGCACACATCTGCTTTCATGGGTATGGGTCTACTTTTTCCCCAATGTGGTTACTTTGGTCCAGTGGAAGACCCATGCACTATTAAAGGGAAATGAGAGGGCCCATTTTCTTGCCCCATTGCTGGCTTTAGCAGAGTTAATTTGTTTTCCAAAGCAGTTATTCACTGTTGAAATCGATAGTGCATTAATCATGCCTTAAGCTGAGTGTAAGTTGTTGCTGTTCTACTGTTTTTTGTTAATGATATCCAGATGAGGTTTTTTTTGGTCTCCTGTAGAAGACTTACTGCATTATACGTTATGTACTCTCTTTATCTAATTGTGTCCCACTAATGAACAGATCACTTTTACACTCTAAAAGGATTCGAACTATTGAATAAGCTGCAGTTGGATCCTACTAGGCACAACGTAATAATGTACTGTACAGTGGTCACACGGAAACCATTTTGTGTGAGTGTGTGTGTATATGAGAAGAAACCAGTAGTGATGCAGAGATTTGGTGGCCTTATGATTTTTATCATATGTTTTCAGATGGAAATGTACTCTTACACAATTTGTGTACAAGTAAAGTTTGTTAGAGAATACTTTTGCAAGAAAAATCAACTGTGTCTTGTCTTTCTTTCAATTAGAGATACTGAAGGGGTGGGTTAAAGTTTTGCATATTGAAAAAAAAAAAGTCTAACAGAATAACTTTTTTAGATGATCTGCTTTAAGATTTATGTAAAGTTTAATTTTAAAAAGATTTTAAACACCCACTTGAGAATGGATCGTGTGTGTAACAGTCAATCAAAAACATGATTGGAACGAAGTAAGAATAGGGAATATTATTGACTGTAGTGACACCTAGTGGCCTCAGCACAGTTATCAAAAAAACAACGTTCTAAGGTCGATAGGTCATTGAAACAGAATAGGAAGGGTGATGTTACTGTATGAGCAGTGTATTGGTCGGTGTGTGCGACAACGGGGGGGGGGGGTATTTTAAAACACAATGGAGATACCACAGTCAGGCTTAATATACGGCATTGACTCAATACAAAAAATGGCTTTCAACCAAATAACATTATCATTTGTAATTATCCAGCCTTTCATCAACATTAAATACACTTTTTATGCAGCGTGTGTGGGTGTGCTGTCTGTCCACCGCCATGGAAGGTGAGGGCGCTCTGCCTTCCCCTCTTACCAGTGCACTGGTGCCTCTCACTCTGCCCGTCACACGTTTTGGCCTGACCCCCCATGAACCGGCGACTTCCTCTTTTTCAGATTTCATGGCGATTGGGAGAGAGGGAAGACCACCGACGCACGCACACTGTAACAACACAACCGAATACTTTTATTGGGGTAAATAATCCGCCGCTCGTGCATTGTTTGGTTACAGGGGTAGTGAATGATGCGCACACAATGTGCACGTTATGGATGTCCACGTTTCCCTGGTGTTCTAGCGTTACTGCATTTCAGATATTCACATTGTAGCGCCATTCGCGATAGCGAATCGGACGAAATGGGCTCCCCCAGTACGCATCTCCCACACGCAGACCGTAGGTTAGCTTGTATAGCAAGCTAATTTGCTATGCTAAACATCCAACGATAGCTTGGTGACTAGCTTTATTTGGTAAATTGATAAACTGACTAACAATCAGTAGTTGCTTGAGAACCTTGGTTGTGTTCCGGGATTCTTAAATATCGTTTTCATTCATGAAAATGTTGTTCTGATCGATCTTTAGTGTGTGTTGTCTGTTTGGCAAGGTTAGCTTGCTAGTTGGCTAATGTTTGCTTACAAGCTAGCTAACCAGATGCGATAACAAACGGACATAGTAGCCATTGAGCTACCTACGTGCTACTTACGTAGCATAGCCGCATCTGCAGTTTGAAACTTGTAGCTACCTGTTCGGTTTAGAAAGTATTGTAAAATACACGGGCTGGTTAGCTTAGTAGCTACAGTAGGCCTAAACGCTGTAAGCCACATTGTCCTAATTGTTTTTGTTTTGGGTAACTTTTTGATAAATCTGCCATTGTTACTACCTGACCGTTAATTAGCAACTTTGTTGTTTTACTTTTTGCTTGTCGCTACAGTGAACGTTTTGGAGCGTTGTACCAACTTCACTAAGTCATAAAGATTCAGACGTTCGGTGTAATAAATTGATATGAAATGTAACGATCTTTTATATTTAGTGACATTATGACGTTACATTAGATTATAGCTAAGCTGTTCGGTTTTATTTCAGTTTTAGGGTTAGCCCAACTTGTACACTTGTATAGTCGACCGTTGAAGTTGTTTGACAGAAATGTGAATCCATTAAGTTCTGGCCTAGTCCAACTAACAGGTCTACAAACACATGATAATAAGGCCTCCTATCATATTTAAATATAACAAACTCAAAATGCGTTTCTGTGTCCTATATGCCTTTGATTTGGCCACGCCATATAATATAATACAGTTTGGTATAATGCAACGTTACTTTCGGCCCACTGCCCTCAGTCAAGTTTGATATTTTACCCTTCATAGGAAAAATTTTGGGCACCCCTGGTTTAGACCAAGACCTTTTGAAAACATTAGATTTTTTGTGTGAGAGTAAGGGCAGAGGACCCTCTGTCTGATTAATTCTCTTTGCTTGACAGTAAGATCTGAGCAGTCATCGTGAAACGCAGAGAACAGACACTGAGCAGAATTGCTTGCTGGTAAGTCTGCTACGTACCAATGTGGTCTCTAGTCTATCCATTTATAGCCATGGTCAAATAGCTTAAAGGTGCACAATGGCTTTGTTCCTTCTGTAATCATTGCCTGAATCTCAACCCAAATATTTCCACCACACAATCACTCAACAAAGCGCTTCAGTTTGAGATTAAACGATTGATCTTACACAGTTTGAAAGGTGATAGCAGTGGTTAAATGAGACCAAGCTAGTAATGTCTGAGTAGTTGTAACCAGGAAGAGCTGGAATGCCCTTTCAAAAATATTGGCACCGTATGTTTGAATTAACATAGAAAGCAGAAGTCAGAATACACTATTAGCAATACCTCAGGACTAGTACTACAAACTTCTTTTTTAAGAATGAAATCCTGGCCTTTTATAAGTAGACATGTCTTAGAGCCCTGTTATTGTAACTACTTTACGTGAGCATCACCTAACCTCTGATCGTCCCATCCCGCTGCAGTAACTCTTTTGTATTTCTCAATCCCTCCCTTTCTCTTCAGTTACCTTACAATTATTCTCAATACAAATTGAAAAGAATGTTAGTAAATCATATGACTTTTAAACTGAGACCAACTATTATTTTCTTTTTGGTAGGAGTTGCTTGTTGTGCTCTGGTGGTTTTCCGTGCTGGTGCTCCTTTAAGGTCTGCGCTGTGCTGTTGTCTTGCTGTGTCCTGGACCAGGACTGCCAGCCTATGGCTTTAATGGACAAACACAAAGTGAAGAGGCAGAGACTTGATCGCATCTGCGAGGGTAAGCAGCATTAATACAGGCACCCAGAGAAGCACACACACAAGTTCCCCTTAAACCTACGTTTACACGCCACAGGGGTACATTTTGAGATACACATATTTCACTAGTCGCTGTAGCTACGTTATAATGAATATTCTCTCCCAAAGTGATTCTTACACTAGCAGCATACAATCATAGTACTGAGCCATTTCCCATAGGGTTCACCTGGTGTATTTGAACACCCTCCATAGATGTTTAGATTGGGGTGTGTGTGTGTTTTCCTAGACTTTCCCTAATGTGTTGAATTATTTTTCTGCCTCTTGTCACAATCGTTGAGTCTTCAATTGTTGGCATTAGGCTTATATCAGAGCTCCATGTCTGTTAATAATGATGACCCTTTTGGTGTAAGGCCAGTAGGATGGGTTTGGGACAGAGCGAGAGAGAGATAGCTTAATGTCCTTATTTCACTTCCTGTTGTTGGGTTTTTCAGTGGGAGTGGATGGCTGAGCTTTGAGACTCCAAGGCCAGGTACCAACTGTGAGACTTAAAGGTGCACTCTGGTCACGTGATCACCCAATTGAATGCCCCCAACTCCTTCAGACAAACTGTTTTTATAAGGTGATCTTCACTTGTCTAAAAGGGACCTCACCTTGTTTCACACATGGGGTTTGCATGTACAGCAGATTGTTTGAGGAGGGGGACACACTGTTACTACTAATCAATGATCGGTGTATACATTATTTGTTTCACAGAAAAGCGATTAGCCGATGGATAATCATGTGACTTGAATGATATACTGGTAAATGAGCCTAAAACATATATGCTTTTGAGACCACAAAAAACAAGAATGTTGTATTTTTGTGTCACTCCTATTTATTTCAAATTGAACTTGGAATTGCAAGTCATTCAAAGACCAATTTGTTGTCTTTATAAAGGTCAAGTAAATATCAGCAAGTCATTTAGAATACCGGTGAGTAATGTTAGAATATTCTGGAAGAATTGTCTTAACTGTCTTAATTTAGTGGCAGACAAAGATGAATAAAATGGTGCCAAATACAGCTTTTGGGTGATGTTGAGATGAAATGGAGGGAATTGTCTGCAAGTGCCAGGTCCCCTGAGAGAACCAGAGGAGCAGGGTTAGGGGTCGCGGCCGTGGCTACAGGGAAACAGGCCAGCTGTCTCTTTAAAAAACAACAACAGCCAAACCGCCCCCAGCCCAGCCGCTGCCTGGCTATGCTAATGAGGTTATTGCTGGTTGGCTGGCTCTCAATGGAGCCGTCTGTGATTGGAGCTGTGCAGTGGGGGGAGGGGCTGGGTGTGGATGACAGCTGGGACCTAGCCAGCCAAGAACAGTCTGACAGAAAGAGCGAGGGAGAGAAAAGAAAGGGAGAACGATAGAGGGAGAGAGCGAGGCGAGTGAGAGAGAGTGGAAGACAGGCTGGCGAACTTCATAATGCAAGGTTAGGCTGTGTGTGTTTTTTAAAATGTTTGTGTGAAAGAGACCTTGAAGGCGGAGGGGGGAGGGGAGGTATGGTCTGGGGTGTGGCGTTGCAGAAGACTACGTGTGTGTGCCATTTCCTTTTTGCTCGCTGCGTCCTTTTAGCCGTTAAAGGAATTGAACAACTGTGTGTGTCTGGCTGGAGGTTGGGTGGAGTAGAGCTGCATTATCATCCAAGCCCGCCCCTCCCCCTCACCTCTTGCTCACTCTGCTCTCACACACTCCCCAAACCTCAGGAGAGGGGAGGAGGGAGGAGGAGGGAGGAAAAGAAAGAAAAGCAGGGAGGGGGAATGAATGAAGCCCTGAATGAATTGCATTGTGTGTGCGGCCATGCTTGTGCTCCGTAGGCCTCCAGTGTGGACGCGTCCGTTGCTCAAATAGCTGTGTCTGTTTGCTCGCTTAGTTCTGCGGTTGCTTTTGTTAATCAGTAATTGTGAATCCGTTGTGATCTCCAGCATGTGGACCGTGAGTTACGGGGGAAATGCTTTTACTGACTTTCAGATTCACTCTTCCTCAGCCAGGCCCGGTTACATGTTAGAGGAATGTGTGTGTGTGTAGGTAATTGCTGTACGTCACAGGAAGCGTCATAAAGGCACGGCAACGGTACACAGGGATGACGGTGTGTCTGTGTCCCTTCTGGCGTCCAGCCGGCTTTAGAGAATGTTCCAGACACGTATATATCCCCTCCTCCTGCTCCCAGCCAGACCATACACCTGTCACAGTGAGAAAGGATGCATGTGTATCCGAGGGTGGTTTCTGGTGTAGAGGCTCGCAGTGTGGTGTGTGTTACATGTGGGTGTGTGAGAGAGAGAGAACGAGAGGGAGGGAGAACAAGCGAGAGGGAAGGCTAGACGAGTGCCAGAGCGCTAAGACAAATGGCAGATTCCTAGAAGTCATCCTGAGCATCGGAACATTGTGATTCTTACAAACATTCCGAAGGACACGAAATGTTCGCATTCACGCGTTATTTCAGCATATGTTTCTCGAAGTAGGTGAACTCCGTAAAG
>JACXGK010000514.1:82745-100158 GCA_016801125.1 Novumbra hubbsi
TGTGATACTAGCTAGTCATAGTTAAACAAGACCGGTGTGATACTAGCTAGTCATAGTTAAACAAGACCGGTGTGATACTAGCTAGTCATAGTTAAACAAGACCGGTGTGATACTAGCTAGTCATAGTTAAACAAGACCGGTGTGATACTAGCTAGTCATAGTTAAACAAGACCGGTGTGATACTAGCTAGTGGTGGTTATAGGTGGGGTGGATATTACCTGGAGTTTTTAAAGCCAGTCAATGCAAACGGGCAAATGGAGTAGTGACTCGGGTTGTGGGGACTGTTTCAGTCACTCACATTCATTGTGTAGGTTAACAGCAGATCGCCCCTGGTCACTTATTGCCCATTCAAGACAATCTAGTCAGATAGCAGCTCATATGTCAGTCGCATCCAAAGTGATTCACAATTTTGTTTATGCATCCTTAATGTGTCTAATTAGCCTAATTTCTCCCGCATGCATGGAAATGTACCATCCAATGTGCTGACACTTGCCTAGTAGGTCCTCTGGTGAGATTAGCTTTGTGCCTCGTCCCACATTCTGGCCAGGAAGTGGTCAATGTCATTGATTTCTAAAAAGTTGTAAATAATAATAGGTTTAGTTGTTTATCAGACACTCTTATCTAAAGTCCAGTTAGTGCATTCATTATAAGATAGCTATGTGGGACAGCCACCGAACCAAGTTGTAGTAAGTTACTCAATGAAGTAGTTACTAACAAACGATGCTGTATAAAAAGAAAATGGCAACAAAGGCAGGGAATTTAGGTCATGACTCCATCTCCTCCCCCTTCCCGGCACCCCGCATCTCACCCCTCCTGACCCCTCCCCCAGACAACACACTGCACCTCCTCTCTCCATCCCTGGCTGCGACCATCTACACTAGTGTCACAAGCGTCTCCCTTCGGTTCTCCTCTGGCTGGAATCAGGTGGAGGTGTATGTAGGAGCATCATTCATTGTGAGTTGAGATTTCAATTGTCTGAATGTGTCTGGTTGTGGTGAGCCTGGATGTAAATGTCCCTGTTCATCACCACAACTAACACACACACAGCTTAGTGAGACTGGTGGGCTTGACAAAGGCCAGGTTGTTTGTGGTGAAGTTTGGTCAGTGGACTGGGACGGTGTGGTGGTAGTAATCATTTCAGTGTGGTCAGACTCTCACACTTCAGGTTGACCTAGGTCGTGTGTGTGTGTGTAAAAGGTTTAGTGCAGTAATTAGTTTTGTACTGGTCCAGACTCCTTAAAGACTGTTCAGTCACTATGCTTTGTGGGCAGTCACATCTAACAAACATGATGTTTCTTTGCCATTCCCAACAGGAGACATTTTGTCCCAAAAGAAGCCATTTTGTGTGGGGGGAAACTACCATCTGAAAATAAACCTCAGATAATAATATATAGTTCATTTTATAATCTGCCTGTTTTCAGAAATGTGCTCCATGTTGGAATCCGCCCGACATGTGTGTCAAGGTTCCTGCTCCAGCCATCCCTCCTAGCCTTTGGAACCAAAGTAGCACATTTGCTCCAGACTGCGTGGCGTTTCTGGAGGCTGTATGTTGTGTAATGGTGCCTTGTCCTCCGCGTGCAGGGATCCGCCCCCCCATCCTCAACGGGCCCATGCACCCTCGGCCCCTGGTGGCGCTGCTGGACGGGCGGGACTGTACCATAGAGATGCCCATCCTCAAGGACGTGGCCACTGTGGCCTTCTGTGACGCCCAGTCCACCCAGGAGATCCACGAGAAGGTGGACACACACACACACACACACATATATACTCTTACACCTGAAGCAGAGACACACACATACTCTTACACCTGAGGCAGAGACACACACATACTCTTACACCTAAGGCAGAGACACACACACATACTCTTACGCCTGAGGCAGAGACACACACACACACACACACACACACACACATACTCTTACACCTGAGGCAGAGACACACACATACTCTTACACCTAAGGCAGAGACACACACACATACTCTTACACCTGAGGCAGAGACACACACACACACATACTCTTACACTTGAGGCAGAGACACACACATACTCTTACACCTGAGGCAGACACACACACACACACACATACTCTTACACCTGAGGCAGAGACACACACACATACTCTTACACATGAGGCACACACACACATACTCTTACACCTGAGGCAGAGACACACCCACACACAGATAAGACCTCATGGAACCTTGATGTCTCCAAGTCATATTTACTTAGTATTGATGACACATCCCTTATACAGTAACAGCTATTTTATGATCTGTATATCTAGAAGTAGATTTCAGAATGGAGGGGTTGGGGGGGCCCAACTCTTGGAAGTGCGGAACAGGACAACATTACCGTGTGTAAATGTCATAGGTGCTGAACGAGGCTGTAGGGGCCCTGCTGTACCACACCATCACTCTCTCCAGAGACGACCTGGACAAGTTCAAAGGCCTCCGTGTTATCGTCCGGATTGGTAGCGGCTTTGACAATGTTGACATCAAAGCCGCGGCTGAGCTGGGTGAGACACACACACACTTTATGGTATCCTTATGTATATTTTGGTTGGGGTCTTGTTGTAAATTTTGGCTTAAATTAAATTCAAAGTGGCATTACATTTAACTTACATTTAACTTGCAGAAACGCTGCAACTAACAAACAAATACAATTTCCAGCTCTAAGCACTTGCGATGACATAAGAAATCTTTTCTTTTTTTTACGCATTTTCTTTTTTTTGCTTACAGACAGGGTGACAATCTTCAAAAACATTTCCCTCAGCACTCTTGTAAAACCCTAAAAACAACCACACTTCAGATGTGGTCAGCACTCTCGTAAAACCCTAAAAACAACCACACTTCAGATGTGGTCCGCACTCTTGTAAAACCCTAAAAACGAACACACTTCAGATGTGGTCAGCACTCTCGTAAAACCTTGAAAACAACCACACTTCAGATGTGGTCAGCACTCTCGTAAAACCCTAAAAACGAACACACTTCAGATGTGGTCAGCACTCTCATAAAACTCTAAAAACAACCACACTTCAGATGTGGTCAGCACTCTCGTAAAACCCTAAAAACAACCACACTTCAGATGTGGTCCGCACTCTCGTAAAAACCCTAAAAACAACCACACTTCAGATGTGGTCAGCACTCTCGTAAAACCCTAAAAGCAACCACACTTCAGATGTGGTCAGCACTCTCGTAAAACCCTAAAAACAACCACACTTCAGATGTGGTCAGCACTCTTGTAAAACCCTAAAAACGAACACACTTTAGATGTGGTCCGCACTCTTGTAAAACCCTAAAAACGAACACACTTCAGATGTGGTCCGCACTCTTGTAAAACCCTAAAAACGAACACACTTCAGATGTGGTCCTCTCCAGAGCACTGTCCCTGCCTTCTGTCATTTTCCCACACCAAACAGAACTTGTGTAGTGGCAGGCTTCCTAGTTGTAGTTGATTCGGTACAGTACTTCCCTGCTCTTTCCTCACGCCACTCTGTCCTCCTCCAGGCATTGCGGTGTGTAACGTGCCTGCGTCGTCGGTGGAGGAGACGGCCGACACGTCCATGTGTCTGATCCTGAACCTCTACCGCCGGGTCACCTGGATGCACCAGGCCCTGAGGGAGGGAACCCGGGCCTCCAGCGTGGAGCAGATCAGGGAGGTGGCCGGCGGAGCGGCCCGCATCCGGGGGGAGACGCTGGGCATCATCGGTCTGGGTGAGCAGCGGTCTGTGGACGGGGGTGTTGAAGGGGGAGAGCGGGGCAGATTTACTGCCGCCGGTTTTGGCTGTGTCTTCGCGGTTGTAGACACTCTGCCAGAGCCTCGTATTGATAATGACTAAATAACAAGAGACCCATTTAGAAAGGGCATTTTGTATGACCGAGTTTTCCATTGGTTGAAATGTGAAGCCTCACCAGAAGCAGCAGTTTTAAGTTCCTGCGTTGAGGCACGGGTATCAACATCGGCCAGTTGGGTTTCCTATCCCTACTCTAAGCCCAAACACAAATACATATGGAATTTGGAATAGTTGTTAAACATGCAGTCTGGGGGATCTTTTTTTGGAATGACGGTACCCACTTTCTGGGCACTGTGCCACTCCAACCAATGGCCCACGATGGGTAGAGGGCTTCTTTAACTCCCGTTTCCCGGCCGGTTCTCAGGTCGTGTGGGCCAGGCGGTGGCTCTGCGCGCTAAGGCCTTCGGCTTCGGGGTGATCTTCTACGACCCCTACCTGCCGGACGGCGTGGAGCGCTCCCTGGGCCTGCAGAGGATGGCCACCCTGCAGGACCTGCTCATCCACTCCGACTGCGTGTCTCTGCACTGCAGCCTCAACGAGCACAACCACCACCTCATCAACGACTTCACCATCAAGCAGGTCAGGCCCGCTCCACGGTCCACGGACCGGCCTCTTATCGGTACATTTACCAGCGTGTGAGGGTTTATTTGAGATGGACCGTGTTCGTATTCCGTTCCTGGACGACTCCAGGGCGCGCTCGTTCATGTATGGAGTTGAGCGTGTGTTCTGTGTCAGATACGTGTCGGGTAGTGTGTGTTCATGCTCACCTGGGTGTGTTTGCGTAGATGCGTCAGGGAGCCTTCCTGGTGAACTCTGCCCGGGGGGGTTTGGTAGATGAGAAGGCTCTGGCTCAGGCCCTGAAGGAAGGACGGATACGAGGAGCAGCGCTGGATGTTCACGAGACGGAGCCATTCAGGTGCTCTCACATTGGCTTTGTTTTTTTATTCTTGTAAGGAGTCCTAATCTCAATCATTTATGCCTAAACCTTCAAATATGGAAATAGCCCTTTCTCCTAGTGGGGAAAGTCTTTACAAATGTTCTGTCTCGTAAACATGTCAAACGTATGTCTCTGTGGCCCACAGCCCCGTGTCTCTGTGGCCCCCAGCCTCTCTAACCCCCTCCATAACCACATCTTTCTTTGTCTGGTTTCTGCTGTAGTTTCTCCCAGGGCCCTCTGAAGGATGCTCCTAACCTGATCTGTACCCCTCACACCTCCTGGTACAGTGAGCAGGCCTCCATCGAGGCCCGAGAGGAAGCAGCTAGGGAGGTGCGCCGTGCCATCACTGGTAAGACTGAACCCCTCAGCCGCTGCTGGGTTCCATTCATTCTGAAACCACGTCATAGAGAAGGGTTAACCCTAACCATAACCCTCACCCTAACCATAACCCATCACTGGTAAGACTGAACCTCTCAGCCACTGCTGGGTTCCATTCATTCTGAAACCACGTCATAGAGAAGGGTTAACCCTAACCATAACCCTAACCCTCACCCATCACTGGTAAGACTGAACCCCTCAGCCACTGCTGGATTCCATTCTTTCTTAAACCACGTCATAGAGAAGGGTTAACCCTAACCATAACCCTGACCCTCACCCTAACCTTGACCCTCACCCTAACCCTCATAATCCCTGTCAACCGCAAACCCCGAAAGCGTCTCTATTTGCATTACATCCTATTATCCTATTTAGCTTTTTAAATTCACTTCAAATACAGTCTAATAGGTGTTGGTTTACTTAGGTCAGATAACGGTGGACATTTGTTCAGGACAAGGTGATGATTGTCAATGCATTTGCATCAGTTCACTCTACAGAAAATGATTGGCTAAACACAGGCAAAGTAATTAAGTCACTGTGTTCTATGGATATTTAGACAATTATATAGAAGGAAAACACATTGGCATCCTGTATGTGTATGGGATCAACTAGGCTTTGACATGTCTTAATATTTATGTAGATCCACCTAATCGTTTTTTATCGTGGCCGTGTAGCGTATAAGTTCACTTGTCTTGCTCAAAGATGGATGTACGTGTGTAAAGTCTGGGATTCAGCCATGGGTCTTGACCACCTCAGCCCAACATGTAACCTATATGAAATGCTACATTTATTTTAACATTGGTTTGTTGATCTATTCACTGGCCAATTAAATCTTTTCGGGCTTCTGAAAGTGGAAAATAACAATTTTGATTTTTGTCAGCGTAGTCTTTCTATTGTATTCAGGGAAGTGTCCTTTTAAAAGGCTCTGTGCCCTTCCAGAGGAAGCCCTGTACGGTTCTCAACTCTGTCTGTGGTCCCCGTCAGGTCGTATCCCAGACAGCCTGAAGAACTGTGTGAATAAGGAGTATCTCATGGCTGCGTCCCAGTGGCCCAGCATGGAGGCTGCGACGGTCCACCCTGAACTCAATGGAGCCGCTGCTTACAGGTGAGGCCCCAGCGGTTAAGGTGAGCACAGGAGCCCGGCCGGGCGGCCTCATGGGTATTATTCCATCCATACATGAAACCATCACCGTTCAATGGAACTATTACACGGGGATGTTCTGTAACAAGCAGGACGCTGTGAGCGAGGTGCTGATGTGTGGGTTCTGTCTGCCAGGTTTCCTCCAGGCCTGATCAGCGTGGCGGCAGGGGGCCTGACGGGGGCCGGTGCCGGGGTAGAGGCTCTGGTGTCCGGGGCCCTGGCTCACGGCATCACGCCCGTGTCTCACCCCCCGCACGCCTCGTCGCCCGGGCAACCCAGCAAGGCCGAGGCCGACAGAGACATCTCCTCTGACCAATAGCTCCCCAACATTCCTCCGGCGCCCCTGGAAACCAACAGCGCCGCCACCGACCCCCCCCCCCCCCCCCCCCCCCCCCCCCCCCCCCCCCCCCCCCCCCCCCCCCCCCCCCCCCCCCCCCCCCCCCCCCCCCCCCCCCACCATCACCGCCACCAACCCGCCGGTCTCAGGCAGATTGACACTGTGGTCCTGGTTTGACCTGGATCTGTTCCAAGTTCCGGTTCTTCAAAATACAGTACCGACCCAGGAGTGACCCGCCCGTCCACACCGTACCCCCCTTCCAGGACCACCTTCTTGGATGCCCCCATGCAGTCCCCATGCTGCCCCCATGCTCCCCCATCCATACACCAACACACCTTCAGCAATAACTCTTCTCAAGGATTCAATAATTGTATTGGTATATTTCTTTTTCCTCTTCCTTTTTTTTTGTGTATTTTATTTGTAAAAGCAAAATAAGTATTGCTGTCGTTCTGTTATGGCTCCAGGTGTTGGTTTTGTTTTTTCCGAGTAGCATTTCTGCAGTTAGCCTGGAGTGTGAGGCTGGCGGCCCCTGCTGGCTGTTTTGATCATTGCAACTGTGAGAGGTGTGAAGGTTTGGCCCAGTGTAAATTAGTGGCTGTCTAATACTGCTCTCCTTTTCTGTCACACATCTCCTTTTTAGAGAAAAATACAACATGTGTACAAAAGAAACAAGGCCGCACAACACTGAGTTTCTTTTCGCCAGATTGCAAATTAATCCCAGTTCTTAATTGGTATCCAAGTCAATTGAGGCTTTTACCAGTATGGACCAGGCTGTCTGTTTAGTTTCTGGATGAATAACATCAGTAGAGCTGAGACCTCAATGAAGCGTGTACAATTTGTTTCCTCTGCCTCTACTTGGCTGGTTCAAACCCTGAGAAGATCTCAGTTTTATACTCCTGATGTCCTCTCATCGGCTCGGTCATCAGTGGGCGTGGAGTAAGGACCATGAAATCCATTTGTCTCCGCTTTTATCAGATGGTTGGGGGATCACCTGCTTCCCTTGTTTCCCTAGCTCCTTTGAAGATGCCAAGCTCCTTTTTCCTGAGCCAGTTACCTCCCTCCCGTTGAAAGGTCAGGAGAATGGATCATCACTCTACGACATTGCTTTTGTCTTTTACACATCGACATTTAGGTGAAAGGTGTCGTCTGTAAAGCCCGTCCTGAAACGACACCGGGAGATCAGTTTGATATCAGCGGGTGTCGTTCTGACGGGCCTTTTCTGACTGGTACCGGGGGACAGCGGGGGGCCCAGGGCGAGCACGGTTCTGCTGTGTATGGGGCGTGTCGGGCTGTATTCTGTCCACCCTAGGGGGGGGCTGCCATGCCACTGGTCAGGCTGTGGTCATTCAGGGAGAGCTGAGGTAGTTTGGGGGGAGGACGTATCTCTGGCTCCCCTGGGGTTTATCAGCATAACCACACAGCGCAGTTGGCCGGAGGGCTGCGAATCGTCCGATGTGGATGACTTTCGAAGATGACAAATTTAGTGTGTGACTTACATGCTGCCCCCCCTCCACTAGCGCTTTATCAGTCGATAATGATCCATGCATCCTTCTTAACATAGGACCTGCTATAGTGAGAGGATTCAACCATTCCTTTAAGGAGACAAAGGGATCAATTTCTCCCTTAAAGAACAGAGGGCGAGTGAATGGAGTGTGACAATTTCACAGACTCCTGTTGGCTTTTCAGCTGAGACGGCGTTTTGTCTGTGGACCCTCTTCCCGTGATTCTGTTGACAAGTCGTCGTTGTGTTTCCAAAGGTGTCGTCCCCTACGAGTAACTGTCAACGCGTCCTCATCCTCTCCTCATCCTCTTTCGTCGTATCAAGGGAAAACCTTTTCTAGTACCTCAGTCACAGATATTGAATGTACTTTCAGACCCTTTTTCTTTTTTGTACAGCTTTTCTAGAAACCTCTTTGCTATTCCTGACCAGAAGGGTTGTGAATATTGTAGCAATGATGACGATAAATAAAGGCCCACTCAATAACCTGATTGACAAACAACTTTTTAGAATTTTTCCAGTTTTTTTTTTCACTGTAAAAAAAACAAAAACTACAAAAAAAACTACAAAATCTCAGGCTTCAAAACTAGTTACTTGTATCCTTCTTTGCCATTGATATTTTATACTTCATTTGTTTCTTTGTGAGAAAAAGAGCACAATGCTTCGCCATGAGTTTTGAGTTCGACATCAGAGCTCAGTTGATCTGATGAATTTCAACCTCCAGTTCTGCATAGAGATAAACCTTGGAGACCTTTCAAAGTGCCGGCTTGATCTGCTAGTTTTCTTTTGTACCACATTGAACTAGACGCCTTTGTGTTCTCCCTTGTCACGCTGCTTGTGCTATTGTGCATGTACAGTGTATTTGGAGGGTATATTTTATTGGCGTGAAGATGTACATGTTGTACACCCTTTGTTTCCCATGACTTAATCCTTTACCTTTGTTGCCATTTTGTGGAGGTCAGTAACCAGTGATGTACAGTTTTCTCTTCCTACCAGTGTCCAAGAGAACTTGGGAGTGTGTGATCAGACATTAATGGCTCCAGTGTCGTGTGATGAGTATATATTTTTCAAATATCCCCCCCATAGTTAGAATAATGAACATGAATAGAGATCTTGAATGGCCATTGGTGAC
The DNA here is from genome assembly GCA_016801125.1 of Novumbra hubbsi. Taxonomy (NCBI): domain Eukaryota; kingdom Metazoa; phylum Chordata; class Actinopteri; order Esociformes; family Umbridae; genus Novumbra; species Novumbra hubbsi. The sequence goes on from JACXGK010000514.1 coordinate 91,960, forward strand.
GTTTGTTTCCAGTTCAGCAGTGCACTGTGTTGTTCAGAAACCTTTCTTGTGTTCATATGTAATCATTCACGCCGTGTTGCACTGAAACATTACAGGAGCAACCAAAACCATCAACCTTTGGAAACTTTTAAGCGGTTGTTTTTCTTCTTTTTTTTTGCCATGCGTGACGTAGCTGCCCTGTCCCGCCGGAAACCACCGGGCCTTAACTCTCCCTGTGGTAGCTGTAGAGCGTTGCCATGGAACCCTCACTGCCTTAAACAGTTGACCACAGTCGGTGGGTTAGGGGGCCGTCAGATGTCACGACGAAGCCCCACAAACAACTCCCACTTCGGTCTTACGACGGGGTTTCCTGGATGAGCCCAGGCCAACATTTTCCACGGTGCTCCGTGTGTCTCACGTTGCAAATGATCTGAGGACGTCCCTTAAATGATGCATTCTGTCAATGCAGAACGATTACAAATTCAGATTTGAACCGAGTGAACTGTTGTGATGGAAAATGCCCAGTTCACTAAGTGTTACCGACTACCGAAAAGTCCCCAACTGATATTCAACTTAATCGTGTGAGAAGGCCCCCCTGTTGCTCCAGTGCTCTGAAAGGGTCTTTCACGATATGCCCCGAACCCAGGAGGTTGTAGTGAACACTGGCGTGGTCTGTCAGACCAGCGGAAAAATTCTAGACAGGATGGGTCACTTTTTCTCTCAGGGTTTAAATGCACACACACGTCCCGCAGTCTCTCGCTCTCTCTCCGTATGTTTCGCGTTCCTCCCTCAGAATGTAGATCAGCCTCCTGACTTCCAGAAGCTCTCCCTTCATTTTGTGCACCGTGAGTTCTGTATTTAGTTTTTAACCTTCTGTTTGGCACTGACATCTAACCTTCATCTAACAATGAATGAGTGAATGAATGTTTTAAATGAGCTGTGTGTAATGACGGAATTGTGGGAAATGTATTTTTACAACATGAGTTGTCTTTTTTGGGGGGGTCTTTCCCTCACTCTTAGTTGTGAATTAATTGATTTTCTTTTACCAGACTGCAAAACCACAAACAGAGAAAAAGGTATCCTGTAACTAGGCTCTTAAGCTTTATTTTTGTTTTGTTGACTTTTTTTATTAGAAACAATCATGTTTGTTATGGTAACTTCTGATGGTAAACTCCACACCATATTTTAATAAAGTTGTAAAAATGGTTACCGCTTTCTTTTTGCTGTTCTATTCTCAAGCAGAGTTCTCTCTCAGCATACATACATTTTATTTAAAATGAAGTGGATGGCATCAAATAAAAATAGCAAACCGAGGTTCTTGTCCTTCTCGCCTGTTCATGATCTCCAGACGCCGTGTACAGGAGCAGGCCCCACTAGCCAAACGCTAACAGACAGTTTATGGTTATATGGGCACGCAATGCAAGCGTTTGAGAACCCATGGTGGGTTTATGGGTGGCCAGGGAGGCAGTGCCAGGGACGAATGGTACAGACCCAACACCACTGAGGAGAGGGAATGCCAGCCCAAAATTGCTACCACCCGTAATTACAGTGTTTACCTCAGAAGGGAAGTTTACATGGAATGGTTTCATGGCTGGAGGGTCCTCTCCTTGGAAGGGTCTTGGTCCACCTGGATGCTTACCTAGGCTGATTTGGCTTTGGCAGCTGTGCTACATGGTACCTTCTAGAATGTAATGTAATCTGCTTTATCACTAACCATTTTAAAAATAATCCTTAATCCTCTGACCAACATTTAGACACATGAAAATACTTTTTTCAAGATAGATAAAAAATATTCATGCTTGTCAGTTGCAATTACATATATAAAAAATGCATTGCATCATATAAAGTGAAATAAGACTGATTGCACACTGTATTTATTCTAGAAGGGACAATACTTAGCAGCCTTTACTCAACAATTACCATTTTCTATGGGTTGTTTGTGTGCCAGTAACTGTTCCTGTTGGATCACTGTTACACTGCCAGTAACTGTTCCTGTGCGATCACTGTTACACTGCCAGTAACTGTTCCTGTGCGATCACTGTTACACCGCCAGTAACTGTTTAAGCAATAAGGTACCAGGGGGTGTGTTATCTGGTTAGTATACCCCAGCCAGAGGCTGTTTCTAGGCAAGTGGAGTGCCTGAATATGACCTGGACATTGACCATATACTACAAACCTTCAAGGTGCATTATAACTAATAAAAAAAAAAAACGGCCATACTTGTGGTGTGAGTGTACCAAACAGTGTTAAGACAATCCCATGGTAACCACTCCCCCTAGTCTATAATCTGTATATTCACTCTTGGGGTGTCTAAGACACTTCCATGACAATTTGTAACCACAGAGAAAAGCAGCTTTTTTAACTACTCTCTTCTAAAGGAGACCTGGGTAGAAAACAACTTTAACAAGCTCATTCACTGGCCTCTGTTATCTGTTTTCTACCCAAGGCTGGTTGTTGTGCAACAGACTGCTGTGCTGCATTCACCCCGGTACAGCATTCCCCTATCAGACCCTTAACAGGCCCAGGAGATTTATCTGGACCTTGTTTTTGTTAGACTGGGGAAGGACAGATGTGAAGGATGCTTGTCTCCAGAGACATCAATACAAACAGGGAACATGTAAAAATGGGGTTCAGGGATGTGGTTCCTGGCTAGAACTAGCCCAAACCCTACATTCTGGCTTGAACTAGCCCAAACCCTACATTCTGGATAGAACTAGCCCTAACACTACATTCTGGCTTGAACTAGCCCTAACCCTGCATTCTGGATAGAACTAGCCCTAACCCTGCATTCTGGATAGAACTAGCCCTAACCCTACATTCTGGCTTGAACTAGCCCTAACCCTGCATTCTGTATAGAACTAGCCCTAACCCTACATTCTGGCTTGAACTAGCCCTAACCCTGCATTCCGGCTAGAACTAGCCCTAACCCTGCATTCCGGCTAGAACTAGCCCCAACTCTGCATTCCGGATAGAACTAGCCCTATCCCTACATTCTGGCTAGAACTAGACCTAACCCTACATTCTGGCTAGAACTAGACCTAACCCTAGATTCCGGCTAGAACTAGCCCTAACCCTTACATTCCGGCTAGAAATAACATTAACCTCACATTCTGGCTAGAACTAACCCCAACTTTACATTATGGCTAGAATGAATCCTAACCTCACATTCTGGCTAGAACTAACCCTAACCTTACATCTTGGCTAGAACTAACCCTAACCTTACATCTTGGCTGGAACTAACCCTACATTTTGGTTAAAACAAACTATATCCTAGTTAGATGGTGGATGTGTTTATGTAATGGCTTTACTTGTTAAAAATACTTGCAAAAGCTAGAGGTAGGTCAGAGTAATAAAACCTAGCTATACTTGTGGAAGAGGTAACATGGGGTAATGGCATCAACTTATTCATTCTTTTTAACAAGAATTAAGAACCAATCTCGTAATATGTGTTTATGATTAATGAACGTCTGCAGAGTCCTTGATGTATCTGAAGTGTAGAAAGTGAATGTTTACCTCTGATCTAAATATTAGTCTTTAAAATGGCTGGCTAGGATCTTTGGGGCACATTGGTAAGACTGTTGATTTACAGTGGTCCTGAAAACGGTATGTTCCCTCTGAGGCCTTGTTATTGAGACAGTAGGAAAGTTTTTCCTCTTTTGCCAAAAGTTTAAATTTTAAGTCAAACACTAATGTTGAGGTTAAAGTATACATTCCCAACGTTTAAATATAAAAGGTTATTGTTCACATTGGTTTCACAATTTAGGAATGATACCCCTTTATATATGTAATCCCCCTTTATTTTTGTCCTCATTTTATCAGGTGAGTGTGCTAAGAACAAGCTGGTATTAACAGCCATGCTCTGTTAACAATTTAGTTAAACTACATTGCTCCCGGACAGAACCACACAGGTTTTCATCTTGTCGGCTCAGGGAACAGAACCAACAACCTTCAATTTATTTCCCCAACATGCTTGACAACTGAGGTACACTACCTGCTGTTTCTGGGCAGCAAAAATGTTGGTTTGGTAGGTGTTTGTGGTTATTCGGCTGTTCCATTAAAACATTTGTGCAGATATAAGAGCTGTTAAAATCTTTTATTAATTGTCTTTGGTTTTGTATCAATGTGAGGATTACATCAAAGAAATGTGTGGGGATATATTTGACAAAATTAGCTACAAGCTCAGTTTGCAAGCAACAATTGTTTGGAACATTCTAGAATTAAAGCACTGGTGATCGCAAACAGCCTGGTAGGCCAAGGAAGACCTCCAGTGGTTGATCCAATAATCATTTTTGGTATGTATGGTGGTCACTGGAACCTGCAAACTTGTCTTAATTGAAACTCCTGATTCTTGTTTAACCAAAAGTTGATTGACAAGCCAAGAAAATATCCATATTCAAATACAATGTAGCATTTATTGTATTGTAAGGCAAGCCACCTAAAAACAAACAACTAAAGAGTGCTGCAGTATCGGCCTGTCAGAACATCACCTGTGTATATATCCAGCATGTGAATGTGGTAAGCCTGTGGATGTGGGTGCTGGTGTTACATCCATTGTTAAGAAGGGGACTGTGTGTGTGTAGGTTTGTGGATATGGGTGCTGGTGTTACATCCATTCTTTAGGAGGGAACTGTGTGTGCGTAGGTCTGTGGATGTGGGCGGTGGTGTTACATTCATTGTTTAGGAGGGGACTGTGTTTGTGTAGGTTTGTGGATGTGGGCCCTGGTGTTACATCCATTGTTTAGGATGGGACTGTGTATGTGTAGGTTTGTGGATATGGGCGCTGCTGCTCCGGTAAGGATGGGGCCATCCTGAGGTGGTTGACAGGGATTGGTACAAAGTCCAAGTAACTCTGTCTAAGGCTTCTGCTGATGCAGGAACACAAGGCTTCTCCACACTGACCACAGTATATCCATCAACAGCCAGCTGGGTAATGGAGCACCTCTAGTTGCCCATGTGTCTGCCAGCTGTTGGGGAACAGCTACATCAAGACAAACAGTCCGACAAATGCACAATCAGAGAGAGACAGTCAGACCAATACACACAGAGAGAGACAGACAGACAAATAGACAATCAGGGAGAGACAGTCAGAGTTAGTGACAGGTCAGTAAGACAGAGAGACAGACAGACAGAAAGACAGGCATGACTTCAATATCCCTCTGTGTGTAACCTTACCAACCAGAGGAAGTTTTGTTTCATAAAGGCACGTCTCTTTTCCGTAGCCAGACTGCTGATCAGTCATCATCAAACGACCACAGTCTTGGGATTTCTCCGCTCGAACGGTCATAGTTAAAACATCATTAAAATTGTTTGGAGGTTACGGAAATACGGTACAATAGGACCGCACTGACTGCCAACAGTAGATCTATGAAGGAGTGTATAGTATGGTGTTGATTAGCTCGTCAGGGATATGAGGTTAGGGGTTATTGAGTTTACAGTACATAGACAGCAGGAGAAGTTCTGTGTGCACAGAGAAGGAGTGGGAGAGATTCAGGGGAAGGGAGGAAGAGAGAAAGATACTGTAGCAGATGGGGGGGTGCTGTGCACTGCCTTCCCATACAAGGAGAGGTAGGGGGAGAGAAGAAGGGGAGGAAGAGCTAGTGGGGGAAGGGGAGAGGGGAGGAGAAAACAAGGGGATACAATGTGGGAGGCGAGTGGTAGAAAGGTAGATCTGGGGAGAGATAGAGGAGACTGGGGAAGGAACACTGTGATAGGGTTCCTCAGTCCTCCAAGCACACAGACCAGGGCGGCAGAAAAGCAACGAAGAAGAAGACAGAGTCTGGAGCTACTGCCTTTCTGCTCTGCTGTCTTTCTGCTCTGCTGCCTTTCTGTCACCCACACGTCCAGACCAGGTGAGGAAGTCAAACTGAAACCCTGCAGGCTTCACTCACCACTTCTGACTGCCGTTGGTGAGATTGGGAATGACCGTGTGGTTTTGTGCGTGTGTATACCAAAGTATCTACAGCATGCCTGTGAAGGTCTGCAATGCTCTGCCCTGTCGGTGTTTGTATTGACAGTATGGGAGTTGGTGCGTAAATGTTATGCGTGTGTTGCCGATATCAACACGATAGATGTGAGATGGTTGCCTCTTCTCCCCTCTCTGTGATGACCGCTGAGTAGGTTTATTAGAACAATGCAGGGATTTGGGTGAATGCTTCAGCACATGCTCAAGGCTCCTCTCCACAACAGCCTTCCTCCGGCATGTTTTACTCATTCTCTCTTTACTGTTTAACCCCTGTCTGATCTGTCTGTACTGTGGTTTTACCTACAGCTTGGTTTTGGAGGAGAGGGCTAATGGTGGGTGTGTGTGTGTAGGTGTGTGTGAGAGCTATGCATAAGTTTGGCGTAATTACACATTGAGAGAAGCTCTATGGCCACAGGCACTCACTCTGGCACCACTCCACATCCACTGTTTTATTGTGTCTCGTGGTCCAGACAAACCCAGAGACACTGCTGTGTCTGAGGCAGTTACTGTGTCCGCTGATGGAAACTAGCGTGTGTTTTAGCTGTGTGTCCGTCTGCCTATGAGGTAATTGTGTGCGAGTTTGTGAGACTGGGATGATGTCTGTGTTGGCCGGACAGAACCCCTACGTCAGTGCTGTGATAAATGGGCTGATGAGAATACATGTAGCTGCACTGCTCTTTTCCTATCTCACCGACGGGCCATGTCAGTATTCAGGCTACAGCGCATGTCTTTAACTCCATGTCCATAAGGATTCAGATCAGCCTCACAACAGTGACACGGTGGTTGTCAAGAGAGTTGCAATGAACAGCTTGTCATTCATGCAGCCCGAAAAGTCAGGGGGAGTGACTTTTCTTCTGACTCTAGATGGTGGGGTGGAAATGTAATATCGCTGTATTGTTATACATAATAATTTTATTTCCCGACATTAGAAAGTGAGAGAAGTGTTTAAGGTTTTAGAGAATTCACCCTGGTGTCTGGTAAGTATGCGCAGGTATATGACAGAAAGGATTAGTAGTAGACCACAGACAGGCTTGGGAACAGGGATGTGATAGACATGGTTAGTAGTAGACCGCAGACAGGCTTGGGAACAGGGATGTGACAGACAGGATTAGTAGACCGCAGACAGGCTTGGGAACAGGGATGTGACAGACAGGATTAGTAGTAGACCGCATACAGGCTTGGGAACAGGGATGTGACAGACAGGATTAGTAGACTGCAGACAGGCTTGGGAACAGGGATGTGACAGACAGGATTTGTAGACCGCAGACAGGCTTGGGAACAGGGATGTGACAGACAGGATTAGTAGTAGACCGCATACAGGCTTGGGAACAGGGATGTGACAGACAGGATTAGTAGACCGCAGACAGGCTTGGGAACAGGGATGTGACAGACAGGATTGTTAGTAGACCGCAGACAGGCTTGGGAACATGGATGTGACAGACAGGATTAGTAGTAGACCGCAGACAGGCTTGGGAACAGGAATGTTACAGACAGGATTAGTAGTAGATTGCAGACAGGCTTTGGAACAGGAATGTGACAGATAGGGTTAGTAGTAGACCGCAGACAGGCTTGGGGACTGGGATGTGACAGACAGGATTAGTAGTAGACCGCAGACAGGCTTGGGAACATAGATGTGACAGGTTGCTCACACTTTGTCCAATATACTCTTCAACTTACAACACCTTGTGACCTCCGGTATGGCTTGTTCCAACCTCTCAAAGTTTATCTCATGGCACATCACCAGGTTGACTACAGAAAGAGACATTACCTGGTTGTCTCGTTCTGTAGACATGTATGTCCAACATTCCCCCATAAAAAGACCAGAAGTATAAAGGCAGAGGAATGTGTTTGAGCTTCCATCTATGCCACCGGATCGTTTTAGCAACAGGACCGCTAACGTACAACACTGATGTGACACATTTTGAGAGAAGGCTAAGAGTAAAATAGAAAACCACTGTCTCCTCTTTAGATCCTTTGTTAAGGTTCAGACTATGACAGAAGGAGGAAAGTCTGCTTGGTCCAGGAAGGTCAGTATTCATACTATGACAGAATGAGGAAAGTCTTCTTGGTCCAGGAAGGTCAGTATTCAGACTATGACAGAGGGAGAGAACTCTTCTTGGTCCAGGAAGGTCAGTATTCAGACTATGACAGAGGGAGAGAACTCTTCTTGGTCCAGGAAGGTCAGTATTCAGACTATGACAGAGGGAGAGAACTCTTCTTGGTCCAGGAAGGTCAGTATTCAGACTATGACAGAGGGA